>JAABNV010007799.1:13530-37705 GCA_033439845.1 Ispidina picta | reverse complement strand
GGCAGCACAGCCTGCTGCTGTGTCAGCCACTCCTCCCACTTTGGTGTCAGCAGCAAACTTGCTGAGGGTGCTCTCTAACTCCTCATCCTGGTCATTGATGAATATATTGAATAACACTGGACCCAGCACTGACCCTTGGGGGACTCCATTAGTCACAGGCCTCCAGCCAGACTCTGCTCCATTGACAACAACTCTCTGAGATCTGTTCTTCAGCCACTTCCCAATCCACCTTAATACACTGTAGCTAAACCCACACTTCTCAAGCTTGGCTGTGAGGATCTCATGGGAGACAGTATCAAAAGCCTTGCTGAAGTCAAGCTAGATCACATCCACTGCACTTCCCTCATCTAACCATCTACTTATATCCTCATAAAAAGCTATCAGATTAGACAAGCATGATTTGCCCTTACGGAATCCATGTTGAATGACATAATGAGGATCATCAGAAATAACCATGGTACCATTCAGAAAGTTAGTCTGATGCAGTCAAATAAAGAGAAGAGGAAGACAGCATTTGGATATGCTTTAAGGAAGAAAGAAATTGCTTTAAGACTGTTGCCTACCAGCAAAATTTTATATATTTTTTTTTAAGTTAAAACTCCCTGAAAAAATGAATAAACACTCCTCACTAGTGATTTTAAATGTTGAGGTTTTTTTATTTTTATTTTTGTGTTTCTTCCCTCTAGCATTATTAAATTAAAAACTTGGAGCACACATTTGCAGGTAAAGCTTTCAACAAGTTTAAATGAAAACAAACTAACAAAACATAGTAATTTCAATGAAAAAAAAATGTCACCCCAAAACATTTGTGGGTTTTGGTATCTTTTTTCCAATAAAACTTCTCTAAATACAAGAAAATCGTTGAGTACCTGTAAATCTGTAAATGACCTAGATTTATGTTTTCAACACATATAATGAAAACTGCAGACTTGCTCCTGTATTGATTCTGACCATTAATACCTTGAAAAGGAACTATCGCTTTCAAGAAAACCATAAAAGCAAAGGTGTGATTTTCTTACTTTGCAAATCACTGACATTTACTGATTTAAGGGGAATTATTACGATTAACATAAGGTAAAGATGTGGTTAAACTAAATCTATAGTATATAGATTTATATACCAAGTATAGCTTGGTAATCCATAAAAGTGACTACCTTTTTGTAGAATTAAATAAATAGTAAAATTAAAATGTAGAATTAAATAAATAGTCTTGTACTAGAAAGAATCAATAGAGTCACCGTAAGATAGTTCAAACCTGGATATTTAAATATTTGAATGTCTGGTCCACTGGAGACATAAGCTGTCATTCAATATTGGTAAGGTAGTTGCCTATAACTACAAAAATAACTAATGTCACACTTCGGAATTATAAAGAAAATAAACACCTATAGGCAAACTTCTACAGATATTTCCAAGATCCAAATTAGGAAACTGCACTACATGCAATAACTACTATGCTTGGCCCCATGTACTGTTGTGACTGCCTCTATACATACTAAAAAAAAGGCAAATGAGAAATGAGATGAAGTAATAAGAACAGATGTAGCCAAAAAAAGGCACATTTCACAAGTCTTAATTACAGTTAAAAATATTTCTATCATCCCGGAATGAAGAATTTCTGCATCACTAAGATACAATTTTAGTCATTTTATACCTACACTAACAGAACAGCAGTTCCTGACTATCTAAAGGTAGCAGAAGCCATGTTTTCCTAATCCTGGGGTTGTTTTTTCCCCCAACAAATACAGTTGAAATAATAACAAAGCAGCCTCATTCTACCCCTACAACCCAGCAGCAAATATAAATCCAGCAGTTTGACAATAGGATTAAACTGTGGGTACTGTTTGCTTGTTAGTCTTCTTCCTTAAATAACTTCCATGTGAGATGGGAAATTAATGTTGCAATAAGTTGGTTCCTGTTGTGGGTGCAACAATACAGCTAGCAATCCTCTTATCGTGGAGCATTACTTTTGCCTGCATGTTGGCTGGCTAAACTGTTCAGTCACCTTTTGTCTCCATAGGAGTAAAATGCGCTTGTTGATTTGCCAAGTCCCAAATCCTATATTTAATACAACGCCTTGATGTCATGTGAAAAATAAAAAGTATGACTGTCCCTGAATACCATTAAACAAATGTAAGGGGAAAGGGGAGAAATAGAGGTTGGAGGTGATGTATAGAAATTTCCATGTCCAAATCCCAGGCAAAGACCCAAGTTATGCCTTTAGAAAGAAGGATGTGTGAACAAAAGTTAATGCATTAATTATACCATGTTAAGAACAGTTCTTAAATGATTATGGCTCACCCTCTTCCACCTCCTTTTCTTTGCTTTAATGTAAAGCTTATTTATTTGCTGCTAAGCAATGTCATTTCTGAAGACCAACTGACAAAGATGACAGAGCCAAGATTATGTTTTTTCCTAATTAAAAAGATACTCCTACACCTAAACCAAACAATATTTGGTTTTACTTGTTCCTATGCTAACTACATCCAAAACATTGAAGTCTGTGTCTAAGTGCTCTCTATCCTATGCTTTTATGAAGCAAAAGGCCATACAGATAGTCTTTGTTGTGACTTGTGTGGCCACATCATTATTGCTCTTCATCTGTTTGACCAAAACAGTGGTAGCTGTGGAGTTCACAAGGGCTCCACATGCCTACCAGATCTGATGAATGCATGTGTGGTAGCTGAAGCTTGTATTACCATAGTTTAATTTCTGTCAGTGTGATCAGAGTAAACCAGAGAGACAGATTTGAAAGTCCTCAATTGCTTTTTGGAGCCATCTTTTTTTTCTCTTTCTCCATTGACAACAGCAGTCCACATTAACTGCATTTATAGTATAAATGCCTTAAATTGGGCAGTGTTTCAGAGCCAGAGCCACTGCCACTTAAAGCTGTTCAAAGCAATGCTGTCAGAATACCTTCCTGGTGATGAAAATTACTTCTTATAAAATGCCTAAAACTATATTGTTTTCAAGTAAATTTCATGCGATGAGGAAAACAAATGAAATACAGTGATAATGAAAAAGTATTCTGTAGAAATACTTCTCATATGGGATATTTTTTCCAAAATTTCAAAACTTTAAAAAAATTTAGTTTAGTGCATTAAAGAGTCATATATATAGCTTCACTTGAAATAAAATGCTCTGAATTGTTCATAGCAAAATGTTTGAAGTGACCTTCATCTCCCTCTATTTTTTTTTCCTCCAGAGAATTTCAATGTTCAACCAGAGGGTTGTTTGGGTTTTTTGTTTGTTTGTTTTGTTTGTTTGTTTTGGTTTTTTTGTATTTGTTTTTTTTGTTGTTGTTCTCAAGGTTTGTTTGTATTTTATGAATGGTTAAAGGAAAATAACAGTTTCAGACTTTCCTATCACACCAGAAAATCTGTGTGTCCTCTCTTCCCAAGTCACCATATCACAGTTTTTCTGCAGGAAATTCATATGGTGCCCCCTCTGTTCAGCTCTCATGGGGTAAAAATTATGCTCAGAGTTGTCCCAGAATGAAAGAATGAGGAAAGATAGAATTTTCAATTGCATAATTATGGGGTTTAAATGTTTTCTAATAAATTTGTTTAAATCCTCATGCCCAGAACTGGGTTCCATGGGTATATTACTGTTCTCATATGTTAAAAAAAAAATAAATTAATTGTGTTTGCAATCTAGATTCCAAAGGAGAAAAGAGCAGGGGAGGTGGACAAGGTAGAATCAAAAGTAAGAAAAAAATCACTCTCCAGGTGGAAAACAGTGAGTTTTTACTAATAATTGCATGACCAGTAGAGCTACAGATACTTCATCCTCATCTGAGGTCGTCCCTTTAAGTTAGAGCCCATGGGACAGGAGGGAATATTGGGCTGTCACCACCCAATGCTAGAGATAAATACATGGGTTCAATTACCAGGTCTGTCAATCTGATGCATCTCATCAACACTAACTTTGCTTTAAAGAGTAAGAAAAAAAAAAATTGCTTGTAATTTATTATACAGAGGAGGTGAGGAATGCAAGCAGCATGAATCTCAGTCCAAAGCACAGGAGATAATTTCAAATGTGAATAAACAGAAGGTTTCTGGAGTGGAGGTGCATTCTCAAAGTGACTTTATAAGAGCTTTCTCCTCACTCCAGTCTTCTCCCCCACTCGGCAGCCTCCTTGAGATCTCATGTATCATTGTTTCGTGCACACTACTTTCCATGAGATGAGTTTAATAGCATTATAAAAGTCACATTGTGCACAAATTGGGAACTTCAGTGCCTTGGCAACTGCTCTGATGCATACACACTTGCAAAGTTTTCAAAGCAGAAATGTTGAAGGCACTTCAAGGCACAAAAACATCCTTGGGTAAATTACTTCCTATTAGTATGTCACATATATCTTATATATGACTCTGGTTTCATAAAGTGACAGCCGCACTTGACAATAAAACTTTGCACTCTTTTTTATTTATATTTTTCCTGATTTTTTTTTATTTCTTCCAAGTATATAATGTCTGATGCTAAACCACTCATCTTCCTGCTACCAGTGAGACTGGTTCTGCCTACTTTGCTTGCCAATAAACGAAAGCATTTCTACCCCACACTTCTGCCTGAAATACTAAATAATTCTAATAACTGCTGTTTACCTCCAATAGCAGAAAGAATCATGAATAGTTTTAAAAGGTGGGTAGGTTATAAGTCCTGTGACCCATTTAACATTAAAGGGGAAGAACATGACAGTAAAGCTGTGTATCTAAAAGAGTCATATTTCCTTGTCTGGATAAATTTCACAATAGATCACAGATTATCACCCTTTTTCTAATATCATGAAGCTATATAGAAAGAATAAAAATTTCCAAGTCTTCTCTATCACCTATGAAAGAAAAAGAACAGCTTCTCATAGTATGAATCCCCCAATTTTTCTGCAGCCTTCCCCCTCTTCAGGTAGTTACTCTGGGGTGAGCAATTTGGTTTTCAATCATTTAATGAAGAATCTGATATTTTTTGTTGTGTTTTATGTTTTTGCATAATGGGACACTGAAATTGGAACAATAGTTTCAGTTCATGTTTACAATCTTATTTCACTTCCTCATTTCCAGTTACAATTTTGGAATATCTTGTTGTTTTCATTTAAGACATCATATGGAGATATTTAACACTTTGTATTTAGTAGGTTTAGTGACACTTCTAATGTACTGCTAGAAAAGTAGAAATACATAATAACTAGGGAAAAAAAAAACAACTGGTTTTCCACATTTTCCACACCACATTTATACATCACTTTGAAAAAGATATTTTGAAAAAAAGAGAATTCACATCTTCTTAACAAGTTCTGATCATTTTGATAGACCTTGCTTAATTTTCACCAGAGTATATTTCTCTAATTATATGGCTGAGAAAAAGATGGATTAGATAAAACTAAATCACAGAAAACAGCAAGTGTATTAAACCTACATATTAATCCTGAATTAAATTTGCAATGTCCATTGAACTGAGCTACAAACACTGTGAAAAGTTTTCTAAATGGGTCTGTTTACAGTTAACATCTAAAAATGGCTACATCTGATCAGAAGAAAGTATTATAAGGGAAGCTCAATACTTAATAAGATTTTGGAAAATGTAACTGCAAAATATAACCTTTTTGGTCATCAGAAGAGCATTCAAATTCTGATCTAGGACTAAACTTCACAATTCTGTTTCACTTCCAAGAATAACTTTTAAAGAAAACTCTGTAATTTGGACCCCCCTCAAAAACTCATATAAATTCACATTAACCCTGAAAAAAAATTTCATCACTTAGATACCTTAATCAGAAATGGAAGTGGCAAGATTTGTTTTAGGTACACAAAGCTCCATTTTTATACTGACTAAAGGATAAGTAAAGTTTATTATTTAAATGTGCTTTTATATGTTGAATGAACAGTGTAATATTTTATAATACTAACAAAAATAAAGCCTGTTATTACTCATTCAGAGTTTAGAACTAATGAATTACAGTGGTCTGATCTATTAATTTTTTATTATATAACTTTTTTTTTTTTTTGTAAGAAGTAGACAGCTATTCAGTCCCAGATCTTGCCTGTTGGAGTTCTATTTTTTTCTATATTATATGACATCATAAATCATATAGCAACTACATATAGGAAACATAACTCTCCTGTTAGACATACTGGACAATATGACTTCATTTCAGCTTTAAAGATTTAATCGTGACTCTTCTAACAGAATTTTGGTTCTGATTTAGGTAGTGGCTGTCTAAATAAATCTTCAATGAATTGTAGGGAAAAGGTTGATTTGAATGAAGGCAGGAAGAGAAGGAAGAAAAGAAATAGTGAAAAATAAAAGAATAAAAGAAAGGGTGTGGGGGGAAAAAAGGAGTGAGAGAGAATGGGAGGGAGGAAAAGAGGGAAAACAGAAAAAACAGCAAGAGAGAAAGAATAATAATATCAGAGACAAAGAGGCAAATCTGAATCCAGGGGGATTACAGTGGACTATAAAGTTAAGCCTCATCAGAGAAAGCTTTATCCCAAAGGGAGTTGTATTGAAAGGGAATAATTGGCTGCAGAATAGAAAGAACTGATTCATATTCTTTTAAGTAAAATCAAATTCCTTATTCCAAAACTTCTTTTCACAGATTAAGGGACAAGTTTTCTTCTGTATTATGTGAAGTGCAGTAAATCACCCTATTACAAATGAGAGGAAAACCTGTCTACATGCATTTGATTTGTAAATCAAGGAAGCAGAATATTTTATATGTATTGATTATTCTCCTCACCATTTCACTGTAGCAAAAATCTATGTGATTATTTTTCAATATATTTATACATACATTTCCTTAAAAACACCTTTGTTTATTTCACTAGCACTTCAAGGAATATGGTTAATCAGGATTAGTTAAGGCTAGGTCTTTCTTACTCTCTCTTCGATAAGAAAAATCTATTTTTTTTTTTAACTGTCATATCAAATAGTGTGAATTGTTCTTCAAGAATAGCAGAAGGAATCCAGAATTGCACTTGACACCCAGAGTGGAAAGGGTTATGATTAATACAACAGCTCTTTCTTACAGAAACTTGTTCTAAAATCACAATGTGGTTTCTAGAACAAGTCCTGTCTTCAGTATAATAAACACCTTAGTGTATCAGATTTCTGTCTTCACTGAGGACAGTTTCTTCTTCCACAAAGAGAGAAGTTTTTCCACTGTTTATTAATCCTGACTTTACTTTTCCAGAATTTATAAAATGTATAGAATTAATAAATAAGATTCAAGACTACAAACTTGACCTGATGTGTGTAAGAGAGAAGAGTGAAGATGAGAGGGCAGAAATGATTTCCTTGAAGCAGAAAAAGGGTAGATGGTGGATAGGGTGGTGATGGCAGTTCTTCTCTATGAGTATGGACAGTAACTGTCAAAAATGAATTATTTATATATATTCTTGAAACCAGGAAGAGTCCTGCCCACTTTAACCTGTTACAATTTCCTGCACTGACTTCAACTAGATATCCTTTGGTATGGGACACTTCTCTCTGTGCAAGCATGTCAAAATCTGGGCCAACACTTCAAAAGGAAAGAAAGGGGAAACAGCTGTCTTGAGTAAAGCCAGAACAACATTACCAAGGTCTGAATCCTTTTCCTACTGTTTGTGTGGCCTTTGATGATACAAGCTCACCTTTGCAAAAGACATTTTACAGCAGACACTTCAGATCACTGTCCTTTAAATCCAGACATTACAACCAGCTGGAAGTCTGCAGTGACCTCTTCCATGGCAGAGCAGAATAAATCAGTGACAAAGTGCTAGAATCATTGCAGAAACAAAAGTCATCCCTTCTTCATAGAGCCTGTGAGTATTTTAACCTCTTTAGATGAGATTTTTGTTTCTTTACATGGTCCTCTAAAAGTTAGACATCTAAGTCTAATCTAACCATTTAGGATTTTTTAAGAGTCAACAGAAAGAAGCATGTACCTACAAAAGGGCAGTTCACCTCATTCTAAAATAGGCTTTGGAAATGAGTCAGCAGTACTCCCCTCAGCATTACCCATCTCTGTCCTTTGACTTTAATGGATCGTGAGGGCAGCTTATATCTGTGAATTTTAGACACTGAATTTGTATACCCACTTTTTATATGGTATTTCGGCTTTCATTCCTGCAAAATCATGCATCAAAGAGAGGTAATGATGAGGGCCACATAGTCAAATCTTACCTCTTATAAGTACTTGGCTAGGTAACATAATCACAGTATGAGTTGAGGACTGATTTGAATGTAGAAAAGACTTATGTTGGTCACCTTAGTTATTATGGAAAAATATACCATAAACATAAAGCAGTAATATCAATCTCACTTTTATGTTCACACACACACAAAGAAAAGGAAACAAGGTAAATTTGGTCTCAGTTTACTTAGATGGATAATAAGACTTTCAATTATTGTTGCATTATTTGTTAGTATGTGGATGAAAGATTAGGTGACAATATGCAAAATATATTTTCTGCATATTATAATATTTAGTAATGTCATTTGATTTTTTATATGTTTCATTAAATTGTTTTGTGGCTTTATTATCTACCCAGATGCACAGCTCAGAAATACAATTATTCAGATTTAGAAGCAATAAAATTTGGCATGCATTTACTTGTATTCAGAATTTCTGCACGTTAAAGAGAAATTACTGCATTCTCCCCACATAGCTCTGTTCTCATGCCTTCACTGAACCATTCATTAGAAGGAGCACATTATAGAAAATACACCATTTATGTTAAGGAACACTCTGATAACAGATGTATTTGTACAAAGCAAATATTTCAACATATCATAGCCTTTTGATCATGACTATAATAGAAGCAAACCTATACACATTTTCTGTAATGCATATCTCTGTTATATAGTTATTGTGGGGGGGGGGGAGGGAAATGAATGCTATAGATTATATGTTGTAAGAAAAGATACCTGCAGACAGAGATTGACAATCCTTTGAAAACACTGAATACAATGAAAATGGTTCTATTTTATAATAAACATTTTGAGGTTTCATATTAAGGCATGTCTCCTAGCTGAAGCACTGGGAGTTTTCCTATGGACAAGTTGTTCCAGCTTTGGTTTGCCTTTGCTATGTTTCATAAATCAAGCACTCAAATATACAACACAATGTCCTGAAGTCGTCCCCTGTCCCCTGTAGTTGCAACTGAGTGTATTGCTGATGGATAGCAGGGCAGAGAGTAAGTCAGCAGTCTTGTCCTAGAACAAGAGGTTTCAGCAACCAGGTGTCTGCTGTGCTATGTGAGACCACCCACAGCACCCTGGTTCCCTGCATAGATCTCAAGCATGGATCCTGAGCAAAAGCATCCCAGATTGTGTAGTATAGACCTTCTGGGCTGAAGTGAACTCTCAGATATTTAGTACTGTACAAGCAAATATACCAAGGGTATATGTATAAGCAAATATACTAAATGTTATTGCTGCACATGCATCCCCTCCCTTTCACTTCATCTTTCAACAGGAACTGCAATCCCACTCCTGAGTAAGCACTTTCCTTCACCAATGAATTGCTACTCACAATATGCCCACAACCTAGCAGAAGAACATTGATAATCCCATTTGCTGCCTAGGAGTTAGGTATGAGATTACCTCTCCACTGCCACACTCCTTAATCATTAACTTCAAACTGGATAATGTCTTGCTGCCTGCTCTCTGCTCTAAGTGGTCAGCACTTCTCTGAGAGCTAAAATGAGCAATTTGCATTTTAGGGAGTCCCAAAGGCACCCTTGTTGGTTACATTGAGGAGTCCCAGGTCTTCGGTCTTTCCCCCTTCATGGTAGTAACATTGGAACACAACTAGTGTTACTGCAGATGTATCTCAGTTGTCTCACATCTCAACCTACTCTCACATACATAGATGAACTGTATCTTCTAAATGTATGTAAGAGTAGAGACAAGGACAACCTGTTGCAAGTGTAATTTAAGCTTCAGTAATGGACATGAAACACAGTCATCAGCAAGAGACAATTCCTGGTGATGTGAGAAGGCTATGGAGCATCAGCAGTGAAGGATACAATACCTTCCTCATAAAAGGAGTCTGCAAACAACAAAACTGCTCTGAATGTCTTTATTTTACAAAAGCCACAAAGCTGGTCCTCCTTTTCTTTTTCTTCTGGAATTAATAAAAAGTGAAACAGCAATTTAAAAAAAAAAAAAAAAAAAGAATAACTTTTGCCTCAAGGTTTCTGATTAGGGTATAAGAACTTTATTACATTAATAAAATCAGTATAATCTTTTTTGCCTAAATTTACACACATAATACAGACCATTTTACTTCCTATTTCTGCAGAGGTATAGAATATTTATTCCTTTATCCTAATGGATAGAAATTCAGGCAATTATGTTGTTTATATTTCATAGGCCAAGCTCTATTTATTTTTTATGTTAATTTCTAATAACTCTATTGACTTCAACACAGTTACATTGGATTTACATTACTATAAATGGCAGTACATGTTGGCCCTTAAATGACTACAGGGATTTTGGATTACCCAATGGATTTGGAAAACCACACTCAATAATTCTGCTAAAAATATATTTATTCCTGAGGCCATTTAATATTTATGCACTTGTTTCAAGCTTATTTCTAAAGAGTATGAGGATTTATTATGAACCAACAGTTATACAATAAACCATATTAAAGCAGCTATTCAGGTTTACTTGTGTTTACCATAGAATCAGTTCAAGGCATCTGAGAATATTCCGGGGTTAAAATCAAGTATATACAATATAATGGAGAAATCTGACTCTGTATAACCCCCAGGCTTCTGGAACTGACAACAAGCTGCTTTTGTTTGACATATACTAGTGGATATTCTTCGACCATTGTACTTCCCCTCCTTAGAACTTTTTTTTCATCTTCTCCCTCCAAATGCATTCATTTTTGAAACTGGGGATAAATCTTCTCAACAGTGAAGAGA
This sequence comes from Ispidina picta, assembly GCA_033439845.1. Lineage (NCBI taxonomy): Eukaryota > Metazoa > Chordata > Aves > Coraciiformes > Alcedinidae > Ispidina > Ispidina picta. Next base: position 26,792 of record JAABNV010007799.1, on the reverse strand, counting down.
AAATGTCCTCTCCCTGTCTTTCTTCACACACAGCTGAGTTATTGTACTCCAGGGGGAATCTTCTGGGTGTTTCTAAATTATAAGAGAAACAGATGCCTGTCATTTTCATATGCCTTTTTATCCTACATTATAGTACTTTTATTATTAAATAAATAACTACATAAATATGAATATCTCTTATTTAAATCAGGAATCACATTTTTCAATTTCTCTGCAGCTTTTTTTGGACAAGTATATTATCTTAAAGAAGAAGCCTTTTTCTCCACACATGCATAGACCCTATACTTACACCATTGAGCATTCTCCATTATATACTGGATAACTCAATTAAGGTTGAAAGAGAGTCTTAAGAGAGGCACAAGAAAGTTATGAAACTTTTTCTCTAGTTTTTTTTTTTTTTCCTTTTTATTTATTTTAAAGACTCTGAATCTGAATTCCACACATTCAGAAACATATCACTTTGATACTTGGCATTTAAACTTAAGACACTAAAATTCAAGAACTCCCAAATTTCTGGTCTTTTCTCACTGACGAATACTGTCTTTCAGTAACTACAGATGCCTTTGATTTAACTTTTCACTGTTTTATCCAATGGGTTTTGTTCTTCACCAAGAAATATTAGTCATCACTCTATAAAAAACAGGAAAAAAAATGGCTAAAATAGAGGCCTTGATAGATATCATCTGGTGTTATTCTTGTTACAAGTGAAAAGAATACCATTTCCCCAAATTTGCTCAGAGTCACAACATCTCATACTCAGCCATACATCTGGGGTTTTCAAAACCACATCATGGCATAATCCCTGTAACTGCCATAAGAGGAGAAATGTAGCATGAATAATAAGCACCTGCATCATATATGCCCACTTCCACCTTTGATGGTGGTGGCAAGATCAAAATTGAATGTCGTAGGTGTTTGAGCCAGGTGAATCAATCTCAGGGTGAAACTCTCCAGCTTTAGAACAAGCAGGAAGGTGACATGGCCATAGCTAAGTTTGCAACCTGTATATATATAAATTAGTATTTCTGAATTTCTATACTATTGTGAAGGAAGAATGCTAATGGGCTTATATATGTGTTTAACCAACAAGGCTTGTGAGGTTTTTGCTTCCCATTATTGATATATACCTGTGTGAACTACACTTTCTAGTTTCACCATGTAAGCATTTACAACAATCAAGCAGAAGAAAAAAATGCAAACACTAAAAAACAAGTATTGCTTCATCTTTTCTTCAAACTTTTCTACTTTCCACGAAGACACACGAGCAAAAGATTAGTCATTTAGCAGAAATATCATTTATTATCAGGCCTAAAATTCAACAAGATTTTAAAGCCATCAGGAAAGTATATGCAGTACAGAAATGGGGGACTGAAAGAGTTTTGGAAATGCATGAAAAACGAAAGAATTTCTCAGGACACAGCTGAACTTCATGATCACTACAGACCTCAGGAAACAGCTTTTTGTTAAAGAACAAGCTAAAAGAAAAATTGAGGTATTATTGCCTCAGTTTATAAGTGGAGGCATCTTATTGTCATGAGACTGCCTGAGTGACTAAAGGGTTAAATAGGGATACTGGGAAGAATTAAATGTCTCTTATTGATAGGTGCTCCCAAACAGAACAGAGAGGCACAAAAATATTGTCTCCTACTAACCTACATGAGACAAATAACAGAGGTTATTTTCTTCTAAATATTTTCTTCTTGAGAATCAGCTAGAATCACAGAATGTCAGGGATTGGAAGGGACCTTGAAAGATCACCTAGTCCAATTCCCCTGACAAAGCAGGATCACCTACATCAGGTCACACAGGAACACATCTGGGAGGGTTTTTAATGCCTCCAGAGAACGAGACTCCACATCCTCTCTGGGTAGTCTATTCCAGTGTTCCCTTACCCTCACAGTGAAGTTGTTTTTCTCTCATATTTATGTGGGACATCCTAAGTTGCAGCTTGAACCCATTGCCCCTTCTCCTATCATTGGACATCACTGAGAAGAGCCTGGCTCCATCCTCCTGACACCTTTTACATATTTATAAACACCAATGAGGTCACACCTCAATCTCCTCCAAGCTAAGGAGACACAGCTCCTTCTGTCTTTCCTCATAAGGGAGATGTTCCACTCCCTTAATCATCTTTGTATCTTTGCCTGGACTCTCTCAAACAGTTCTTGTCCTTCTTGAACTGAGTGGCCCAGAAATGACACAAGGTGTCCAGGTGCAGCCTCACCAGGGCTGAGTACAGGGGGAGGAGAATCTTTTTTGACCAGAATGCCATTGACCTTCTTGGATGCAAGGGCCTATTGCTGGCTCATGGTCATCTACCAGGACTCCCAGGGCCCTTTCCCCTACACTGATCAGCCCCTAGCCCACATGGATATGTTGCGTTGTTCTTGCCCAGACGCCAGACTCTAAACTTGCCCTTGTTCTATCTCATTACATTTCTCCCAAACCAGCTCTATCAGCCTGTCCAGGTCTTGGTGGATGGCAGTACAACCTTTCAGTGTGGCAGCCACTCCTCCCAGTTTTGTGACATCAGCAAACTTACTGAGAATGCACTGTGTGTCCTCATCCAAGTCATCAATGAATATATTGAATAATATTGGTCCCAGCACCAATCCTTAAGGAACTACACTGGATACAGTCCTCCTACTAAACTCAGTCTTGTTGACCAGAACTGTCTTCTTTCCTTCAGCCAATTCTCAACCCACCTCACTAACTGATCATTCAGACCACATTTCTTCTGAGACGTGAGATCTTTGGCATGTGCATCTACAAGAAATGTACATCATGTATGTACAACTCTGCATATTCAAGATACCTATTTGGAGGCATCATTCCCACACTCTGCCACTTATATTGGTTGTAACACCTGACCCAGCTCAGTACAAACAAGCCACACTCTGGACATCAGAAAGGACTGCATATTTAACCATGAGAGCTCTGGAATGGGACACTAGAACAGCATAATTGAAGGTTTTAGACAGCCTCAAAAGACTATGAACGAACAAACAAACAAAATTTATAATATGATTCAACATGATGTTTAAGTCAATCACACAGGTCAATACTAGTTTGTTGAAAAACAAAGGGAAAATACAAAGATGACCAATAAGGTAGCTACTAGTCTAAATATCCAAACCATTGACTGGCAGAGATCCTTCCGGATGCAAATGTAATGCAAATCTCAAAAAGAACTGCAGACATATTCATTTAATATGGCTGAGACATAAGATGCTATTACAGTAAGTGTAAAATGTGATGGCTCAGGAAGGGCATCTTTAATGATCTTTTAAAGCAGCATGGTAAAAACTAAAGGTGAGTAGTACAGAGTTCACCACAGTGATGTACTTAAATGGAGAATAAGGATTTAGGCTTTGCACACTAAAGTATCAAAAACCATGTACTTACTTATAAGATGCAGTTACTCTCCATCTTGACCATAAACCACATGCAACCTTCTCATGGTCTCCTACTGCTGTGCTGAAAATACTTTTTGTTTTCTTGTTGTTTTGATGTGACTTTCAGGCTAAAGCCAAACTACACAGACAGCTAAAACTTCGGTCCCTCTCACTGGAACATCTGCTGGATGAGAAAATGACCACAATGTAGATGTTTTCTCTGAACTTATCTAAGTTATTCTAAGTTATATCCTAAGTTATTCTTATTTTCTTCTTTTTTTTTCTTCTTTTTTTTTTTTTTCTTTTTTTTTTCTTTTTTTTGGCTAGGTTGGGAAAGAAGAACAACGATTGAGAAATGTGCCTTTCAGTGGCATCCAGAGATGTTGATTTATATCACCATAGCCACTACAAATTAAGGCCAAAATCTAAGCAAGTCAAACAAGATTCATTTGTGATTAGTAGAGAGGAATAGTCACCTTCACAGGCTGCTTTGTCACATCTCAAGTCAGGAACCTAGGGCAGGGCAAAGCCTCTTTCTTCTCTCTCTTCACGTCTCTGTCTTCCCATAGCTATACAGGGAACACAGATGGAAAGTCAGGTGTCTGTTTCACATTTAAAGTCAAGGGCACTGGAACCTGTCCTCAGCTTCATTGATGACTCCCAACTAACAGTATTCATAGTATAGGTCTATTTTCAGTGACCTTAGGACAGGCCTTCAATAAGAAAGCTTTTTATCACTTCACCAAGGACTCCTACATAGTACAAGAGTCCGCTGTCTCTAACCCTTTTGCGACATTGGATCTCTGATAGTCTCTACTATAGTTAGTTTCAAGGTCCCAAGTTAATTTTCTCACTACTTTTATTTCCATATTCCTTAGAGTCCTTCTGTGCAGCAAACCAAAATCCAGAGAATAAAATCAGGGACAGGACATCTGCATTTCCCTTGGGTTTCATCTGTTCCCTCATGCATGTGGCTATTGGCTACAACTCTGTGCATATAAGATCATATTGCTTTACATAGTGTCTACCTCAGCATTAACATTCAGATCTGCAGCTTTTGTGTCCTCCGAAATGCTAATATCAGCACACTCTCGAAAGGTAACTGGGTGGCTGCAGGAACTGGGCATAACAGCCTTGATTTCTGCATTCCAGTTTGAATCTAGTCCATGGCAGATAGCAAACAAGCATTGCTACCATCTGATGGTTGCTCGGGGAAGTGAGTTTAGATGCTGCAAATGTTCATCTCATAAAAAAAACCAGCACTCCTGTTGCATTAAGAAGCATTGTGCTGACAGCTTTCTGACTTGTAACAGAAAATCTTCATAGACTTAGGTTTTATTCCTAGCTCCTCTCACATGACTCTAAGGAAAACAGGCAGCATATATAAGTAGAATTGAGAACTGGAGTCTTTTATGCCTCTGTGAAGGTGTGTAGTTTTAATGAAGTCAGATATTTTTCTCCCACAGAATTAAAAAAACCACATTATATTAAATTAAAAAAAACAACAAAGTTAAGAGGTCATTGTTTTAATAAACCATCTTAATCTGAAACAAAAAACCACACATACACACCTTTTCTTACTTTTAAAAATTGTGGATTTCTTTGTAAATTCCCTTCCCTCTCAGTGCATGGGCAAAATAAAATTCACTTTAGAACTCTTCAGTATTTTGATTGCGTGTTCTACATAGTGAGAAACTGAGACACTAAGTCATGTAAGTTTAAAATCACAGGTACCAAATGGAGATGGTTAGTACCTGACTTTTCTGTGTGTCTCTCTTCATACTGCATTTTGCTTCTTCAAAATCCAGCTATAGTTAATTCATCTGTCACTGAAAACTCAGAATTTTCTTCAGTGAAAATAAGTGCATATATTACTTGCCCACTATAGTTTTTTACCTCAGGATAGCATCCATCTTCAAGATCCTTTTCTGCTTCTCCTTTTTTCTTCCTAGGTTAAAAATTCCTTGTCCCAAGATATTTCCACCATCCTCAAGACAAGTTCTCTTTTTTTTCCACATTTGCACAAAGCATTACCTTATATTTTCCATCAAGACCCATCTGAGGAGAGAAAAAAGGAGGGACACCAGGAAAAGCACAGGAGAGACATTACTGAAATGGTTAAAGTGTAACATCCCACAGTGCTGAACTACAATTGGAGCTGAAATTGAATTTAGCAGTTGAAATTTAAGATACCTTGAGGGCTCAGTAAGCATATGAATTTTAGAAGCCTGAACACCAGTCAAATCCTGGTCACATCAAGGGACACATCTACAAACCAAAGGCCATTGTCTGAGATCTTGAATCTTAATCTGTCATATATTCAGGGTTTAACAACTTAATTAGCCAAATATTACCAGAAAATTACCAGACATCTGCAGCTAGCAGCGTTCCCCAGGTGTCAGTACTTGTTTCAATCTTATGCATCATCTTCATCAATGAAGGGTGAGAGTGGGACCTCAGAAAGTTTGCTGATGATATGAAACTGGGAGAAGCTGCTGATATGCTGGAAGACTGTGCTGCCATCCAGCAAAATCTGGACAGGCTGGAGAGCTGAGCAAAGGCACTCCTAATGAAGTTCAACAAGGGTAACTGTGCCTGCACTCCCAGAGTCGTACACCTGTGGAGGAATACCAACATGCACCAGTACAGGCTAGGGGTTAACCTGATGGAAAGCAGCTCCATTGAGAATGACCTTGGAGTCCTTGGGGACAGCAATGTGCCCTTGTGGCTAAGAAGGCCAATGGTGCATTAAGAAGAGTGTGTCTAGCAGGTTGAGAGAGGTTCACTTCACCATCTACTCTGCCCTAGTGAGACCACGTCTAGACATGCATTGTGTCTAGTTCTTGGCTCCTCAGTTCACAAGACAGAGAAATACTAGAAACTGTCAAGGGAGTGCTATGAGGATAATCAAGGCAGTGGAACATCTCTCTTATGAAGAAAGGCTGGGAGCCCTGGAGAAGTTTAGTCTGGTAAAGAGAGGACAAAGAGGAGAGCTTATTAATGTTTATAAATATCTGAAGTGTGGGTGTCAAGTAGAAGGGGCCAGTATCTTTTCAGCAGAGCCTGTGATAGGATGGGGGCAATGGACACCGACTGTACCATGGGAAGTTCCACCTCAACATGAGGTAAAAATAATTTCCTGTGAGGGTGATGAAGCCTGGAACAGGCTTCCTAGAGAGGTTGTGGAGTCTCCTTCTCTAGAAACTTTAAAGTCCTGCCTGGAGATGTTTGTATGTGGCCTGCCCTGGGTGTTTCTGCTCTGGCAAGGGTTTTGGACGTGATCTTCAGAGGTTCCTTCTAACCCCTATCTTTCTATGGCTTTCTAACCCCTATCATTCTATGACTTCTGTGATACTATTTGTATATAGGACAAGCAATGTATTTTACTCTAGTATTGTTCACCAGAAAAGCTAGTTGTATTGGCTTTTGGGGGTTTATTTTGGTTTGTTTTGATGGGGTTGTTTTGTTTTGTTTTGTTTAACTTTCATAGTGTTTTGCTTTCCTACAAATACAAGCAGTCACCCAAGTTGCCATAATTGTAAGAAACTGGATTGAGTGCCTTATACTGATGTCACAAACCTTAGGAGGAAATAGGGCAACCAGAGATGCTTATCAGGGAGGAAATGGCCTACTTTTCAGACTTGACAAGACCTAATGAATCCATTATCTGGGACTATTATATTCTTTACAAAATGCCAAACTCTCCACTTAAGGAACATTTCAAGTTGCAGATAGCCATAATTTGCATAGTTTACAAATCACATAGTTTAAAAATCCTGTCTATTGGAAGTACAAAGTTTTCCATGTTGCCCACAAAATAGACAAATGTATTAATCATGTTAGTTATCAAGAAATAGACATTTTAAATTGTGCTACAATCAAAACCCATTTTTTATTTATTTATTTCTCATTCCCATTTTGATACCCAAGTATACTCTTTTAAATTTTTACAGTATATATTCATTGTAAAATTAGTACATATGTGAAATCTCATTTAATGTAATCTAGAATATATTTTTTAATAAATATAATGACCTGTTCCTGGAACAAATGCATTTGTATATGAGTTAAACATGAAGAGGAATAGTGCCTGTATTGATGTACTTTGTTGTTGCGTATCTAGATAGTCGTGTGCAGTCTGAAAGGTGTCACTGCATCACAGTTTGTTATAGAGTAGTTCTTCTTGCTGTAATGTCCTTATGTATGGGTTTGTTTGTTTTTAACAATATTACACAGTTCTAAATTATTTTCTCCTCATGAAAAACCTTTTGCTCCATTTTCAACAGCGAGGGAGTATAGATGAAAGAAAACCTAGTGCCATACCCAGAGTCATACAGGTATTATAGAAGGTGTCTGAACAGTGGTTTCTCTGTAATATGTCCATGACAACAAATAATTGTTTTCTGCTCCTTAAGTCCTAGAAATAGTGTTTGCCCATTGGCAAGGCTCAGTGATTTTCAGGAATGCAGTGCTATCTTCTCTGGGTACCATAGCTTGTGGTTTTAGACTGTGGTTATTATGGAAAAACTACAGTCACTGTGCTGAAACCTACTGTTACTACAAACACATTAAAGCACAGCTCCTAAAGTCTTTGCATTTACTAGTACTGTAGTGACAGAAAGCACCATTGGTATAAATGCTGTATACTCTAATACCTTCCCTAGCCTATGGTGAGATCACAGAAAGTGATATAGTTATAGACAATCAAGGCCAAATATAAAATCATTCTTATTTACATTGATTTGTGAAACAGGAATTAACAAAAATATTATCCCCATGAGGAAAGAGCAGAATGGAATATGAAAAATGTCCAGGTACATAAATATCATGCTTCATAGTTAAGCTATACCTATACTGTTTGCCTCCAAAAAAAAAACAACAAACAAACAAACAAAAAAACAACATGAAAAAACTAGCACAGTTTGTCTAGAAAAAGAGTAGTGGGAAGTAAGGTAAGAGTTCTTCAGTTCTTCAGTTCAAATGCTGCCAAGGCAAGTGTGATGAATTATTCCTCAGAATCACTGTGGGTAGGAAAAAAAAGGTATGGACTTAAATTACAGCAAAGAGGATTTAAATTAGACACCATAAAAATATTCTCCTGATCAAGAATAGTTAAGCAGTCAAGTAAACTGTTTGGAAAGTGTGCAACATCTCCATTGCTGGAGGTTCTGTAACACACAGAGATCAAGATCAGGCCTGAAACAGTCAGGTAGTCTGCTTTAGAAAGACAAAGGAGTGGTTCTACATTCTCAACAGTGTAACCCTGAGTTAGCTCCCATGTGTTACTAAACAAAGCAAAATTTTAGTTGTTCTTGTTGGGTTTTTTTATTAAAAAGAAAATCTCTGTAACATATAAATCCAGGTGATATGTATATTCCAGAAACCAGAAAGTATGAAAGTGCTTCATCAGAAAGTAGATAGTTGCTTGATTGTTCTCCTTCCAAGTTATTGTTCTCCAAAGCAGAAGAAAAACAATACAAAACAAAAAACAACCCACCAAAAATCTCATTTGGCTCCAAATAATAAAATGATCTAGTAAACTGAAGGCCTAATTTGGAAAATAGTCATAAGATTTCAAGGCTAGGATATTTGAGGTAAAAATAGAACTGTTCTCTTCAATGATTTATAAGATTGCTTTAGACAGACAGGGTAGAATATACACAGTGATGTAGCAAGTGAAAATATAAGTAATTGTTGACATGTTGCATTTTAAAGAGTAGCAGCACCATTTGCCCTCCTGAATTTTGTATCAGTTCTTCCATGAGCACTTCTGATCAGCACAGATGTGACTTTGGTGGGCTTGGGAAAGGCATGACCTCAGTTCTTCCCTTGACCTAGAAATGTCAGGGTTAATCTGATCTTCCACTTAATATCTAGGTTGCCTGCCCTCTTTCCTGGGAGTACTGCTTTGAAGACAAACACTAAGCAACTGTGATCTAACTACTAAGCATTAAATTCAAAACTCTCAGCTGCTGTCTTATCCTCTATTTGCCAAACTCATGAGTTTTTTATGAATGTAAGTCTTACTTTAATTTTTGCATACTGCATCAAGCTCCTCAAATTAAGGGTTACTATTTCATGAGTTTAAAATAGTCCCACAGGAGATAGCTCTCCAGTAGTACAGCACAATGAAAATGGCAACCTTCTTCCATATGCCAAATAGAAGAAATACAGTAGCCTGGGAACATTATGAACTATGATTATGAACTACCCAATAATAAAATTAGATGATGCCTCACATTACCTAAAGTAGTTTAAAAAATTGGGGGACTTTTTATCTTAAAATATTGGTCTTAACTTCCACCTAAGATGTTTCTTTGTCATTTGAACAGCAGTTTAGTATTATCCCCAATGAGGACACAAGTGTCGCTGGTAGTGACAAGTAGCCTTGTGTTCTGAAAGCAATTGGAACCATTTAAATAGTCAAACAGCTAGTAATTAGATTTCCTCATTGTAGATGCACAGAGGAGGCTTCTGATATTTCTGAAAGTCTGTTAAAGGGCCTTCAACTTTTTTGGAGGGCTATAGGACAGCCATAAGTATGTGGGAGAATTTCTTTCATAGCTTCCAGCAATATTACAAGAAGAAATATAGTACTTCAAGACTGAGATCAAAACAGGTCTTCTGCCAAATGTTGTTTCCACTGTTTTGAAAAGCAAGATTGGAAGAAAATGGTTTCTGCTTGCTTTGTTTCCTGGCATTTTGCATGTTTATTGTTGAGCCTACTGTCTCTATAAAAAAAATCTGTGACTTTCTAAAAGTGAGAATAAGCCCATTTCTTAATGGACATTTGAAGGAATTGTGGGTGATGACTAAGGAAGGAGAATATTGAGGAAAAGTTGTCTATCTTCTTATAAATGTTAAATCCCAGTGCCAGTTGGGTTTCTGAGGCACTAAAATTCTCATGTCTTTTGCCCGTTTTTCTTCAGTGGTCAGTTATTTGTGTTGTACCTTTACCTTTCCTTATCTTTCCCTGAATTTTCTCACTTTCCTTATGAGAGTACTACAGTAGAATCCAGCACCTCAGATGGCTCCATAACTTTGGAACCCCTATCTCAGTCTCCCCCATAGCTTTCAGGTATCTGTCGTTTGTCAGCAGTTCTCCATCATTGTTCTGTCTCGTCTTCTACAATGTTGTAATTTATCAAATATTATTTATTCCTTTTACTGATAAAGTAGGGTTCAAACAAGAGAAGAACTTCACTGAGTTGTAAGAAGAGTGTAGGAGAGTTTCTGGACTGAAAAAGTTTATAGTCAATGAGAGACAAACAGTGTGGGGAACTCAGTATTTTTGTCATATTTTACTGAGGTTGAGTGGGAACATCTAACTATTGCCTTATGTTCACTCAAGAAATCTTTGGTATGTTTAAAATACTCCGAGTCTTTGCTTAGACTCGAAATTCACCTTCCAGTTCATCAAGGTTTTGTATTATGCAAATTACATATATTTAGAAGACACTCATAATTTAGAAGATCCATTTCATTCCCAACCTTTAACTTTAAACATATTTATTTCTTGGGTGTTTTTTTTTTTCCCATTTTCCAAAAAGGTTTGCTTTGACTTCATGTTGTTAAAAAAATACACGAACACCTTTGCATAGAAACTGGAGTGTGCTCTAAATTTGACTGTATTCTTTGTGCTTTAGCCACTAGAGGGTAGCACAAACAGCCTCCTGAAGAGAAGGCCTAAGTACCCCCAGCAAGTCTATGGCGAACAGACGAAACAAAGCAGGGAGGTGAAGCAGCAGTGCAGGACTGTGTACAAAACATCAAAGTTCACCCCTTGCATCTGCTCAACTCCAGTGTGAAGCCACCTTTGAATTGACTGGATCTAGGCATGGATGATCTTGCCCATTAACCAGGCATAACAGTGGTTTGAGTGTGCTAAAAAAGGGTACATACACATTTGCATTCATTGAGTTTTACTCAATGAAATCTTTACTAAACTACCTAATCCATGCCTGGAGCATAATATAAGACTGAAAAGAAACACAGGAGATAGAAACACTAAACCTAACCTACCTCCTAATGAAAATGAACAACAGTTTGCTATAATAACTGAGCTAGGATTCTAGATGTCTTGACTGTTGAGGGCAGAAAAAGAAGGTGGAGAAGTCAAGCTAAAGAGGGCAATAACGCAGCAGAGCTATTGTGGACACTGACCTCTAGGTACCATGTAAACTGTAGCTACTGTACAGAAGTATGGAATGCAGCAGCAAAATATTTAAGGAGTGATTCAGTACAGAACAGGATGAAACAGCTGAGAAATGGCTATTATAAAGCAATTTTTGTAAAGTCTTTACTGGAGGCCAAGGAACAGGGGAAAAAAAAAAAAACCCAAACAAAAAACCAGGAAAATTATATAACAGGTTGTAGATCATCAGTATTTTGCTTGTTTTGGGTTTTTTTTCTTCTTCTCAGCAGCAATGAATCTGGTAGTAAAATCAGCAGAAAAGCAGTGTACATGTCCACAGACAGCAGAAATAAAGCAGACCCAGGGGAAAGCCTAAATGGACAATAATTGCATGTTATTATATATTGTGCTTCAGTACAGTGGAAAGCTGGTCAGCTATTAGCAAGGTTGGAAGTAATATTCAAGAGGACAGAGAAGAAAGTTTATAATCTTTCAGATATAGCACGGCAGAGGCAAGGTTCTGGAGCTGAGAGATGGGGAAAGAAACCAATTATATGGAGACAATGACATTATAAAACATAATTTTTCTCCACTAGTGAGGAAATAATTTGTTGCAGGTTATAATTATTTTTATTTTTTTTTTAATCCACTCAGGCCTGGACTACCTAGGTTGAGCGTAGAGTTGTTCTAGGCTAATGGAGATAGCACCTCCAGAGAGGAGCTCAGCCCATCTTATATATGAATCACTGACTGGGGCTTTCTGTCTGTCAACTTTACAGAGAGTTTACAGCAACTAATCTATTAATTTAAATTTCTTAAGACCTATATCCCTTTGAGATGAAGGGATTGTAAAAAGGCTAAAGTAATTGGACCATATACACACCTACAGGGAATCTGAGATGATGAATGACATGATCAGGAAATGTTGGTAAGGAACACCTTTCAAGGGATTAACTAGATTTTTCACGGTATATTTGCAACATCTTTACAGAACTGCAAGATCACCTATACTTTCACCAGCACAGTACAATCTGCTTAGGGACAAAGCTATACATGTGCACACACAGAACAGACACCAGTCTGAGAACAGAGGTATAGGAAACATTTCCTTCAAGTTTAGTTGGGAAGTATCACTGTTTTAACATTCCATTAAAAAATCACAGATAATGTAAACAATATGTTATCCGTTTCATCTTGACCTGTCCTTATTCTTACTGGAACTTACAGCTAACAAATAATTTAAGTGAAACTGAAAGCTGAAAGAGGGGAAACAGAACAGGTAAGCTACCTTTGAGGCTCAATACACTTTCCAAAGTAGCCACAACATTCAATGAGCAAGTATTTATGTGAGTGTTTCTACATCTGATAAAGTTTCCCTTTTATAATCCCTACAAAACTTTCACTGTAGTTGTCTTGGAGGCCAAATTTACCTATGTTAAACACTGAGTAAAACTGACAGACTGGAGAGCTGGGCAGGGGGAAATGTAATGCAATTTAAGAAGAGCAAGTGTAATGTGCTGCATCTGGAGAAGAACAACCCCATGTTTCAGTACAGGCTGGGGGCTGATGTATTAGACAGCATCTCTGGAGAAAGAGACCTGTGTGTCTTGGTGGACAGGGGGTGAACATGAGCCAACAATGAGCCCTTGCATTGGCCAAGAAGGCCAATGGCATCCTGGGGTGCATTAGGAGAAGTGTGGCCAGCAGGGCAAGGGAGGTTCTCCTCCCCCTCT
>JAABNV010007798.1:967-49117 GCA_033439845.1 Ispidina picta | reverse complement strand
GGGCCTGTCAGAAAGAGGGGGACAGACTTTTGAGGAGGGCCTGTTGGGACAGGACAAGGGGTGATGGTTTCAACTAAAAAGGGAAGATTCAGACTGGAGGGGAGAGATTTTTGCTGCTGAGGGTGGTGAGAGCCTGGCCCAGGGTGCCCAGAGAGGTGGTGGCTGCCCCATCCCTGGGGAGAGCTGAGAGTGGCCAAGGCTCTGAGCAATGTGCTCCAGTTTCTTGCTAGGAAATCATCAAGAGGGACACGGTGACTGAGCAGAGGAGGTGACAGATGTGTCCTTGCAGCTCCTGTCACAGCCAGGTGCCAGCTCCAGCTCAGCCCTGGCTGCAGAGATCAGGACATGTGGGCTCAGCAGAACAGACATGGGGCGGGCAAGAGAAGCAGCTTCCAAGTGAGAGGAGCAGAGAGAAGAGATCTGAGCTCATCCAAACCCAGAGCACTCCTTTCTGTGCTTCTACAGCTGCACAGGGCCCGACAGCTTCTGTCCTCTGGCATTTCAACACTGCAGAGCCCCCCAAACACGCTGCAAAGTGACCCCCAAGCTCCTGGGAGAGAGAGAAATCTCCACCCCCCTGCACCCTCCCCCAGCCCTGTGACCCACAGGCAGGGAGGGGCACCCACCAGCTCAGCGTATTTCTTGCACAGTGCTGCCAGTTTCTCCTCGGGCGTGCTCAGGGTGTTCAGTGTCTGCATCAGCAAAGTGATTTCTTTGCCTGGAAGGAGCCACAGAACGGGGATAAATAAACCAGTGACCCCAAACCCCTTACACAGGGCCCTGGCTCACGAGGGCAAGGGCAGGAGAGGCAAAGTTGTGCCAGAGCTACCAGCTCCAGCACCTTCTCACTGCTCACGGCGGGTGAACAGCTGAAGCAGTTGGGGAGAAACTCGGTTTTCAGAGCAGGAAACCACCCCTGGGCTGGGCAGAGCTGTGTCCAGCAGAAGAGAAACCCCCCGAGCTCTGAGGCCGCAGCAGTGCCCCGGGACACCAGGCTGTGCCCCAGCCCATCACCCACCCACTGAGGCCAATCAGCAGAGGCAGAAACGAACCAACCCCCACACCCAAGCTCCCAGCTGGTGGCACGAGCAGCGCAGGAACCTCTTACCCAAGCCCTTGGCTTTCTTCTTCTCCTGCACCTTCTTCTGGTCCCGCTCCCCGCCCTCCTCCCCGGGCCCTTTGGCATTTTCCTTCTCCCCGTTCATCTCGGGGCCTCCCGGCTCCGGCTCCCCGTTCCTGGGGGACTCGCTGCGACACTTCTCGGCTTCCTCGGGCTCCGGGGGCTCCCCGTGCCCGCCCTCCTCGCCCGGCCCCTCCTGGCTGGCATCCACGCAGTAGGTGCTCAGGATGTCCTCCAGCTGCCTGCTCAGCTCCTCCGAGACGTCGCGCACAGCAGCCCGGGAGCCCTTGGCCTCCTCCTGCGGCGCGGGAGCTGCGGGAAGAGCCGGAGACAAAAGGCTGAGCCACCCCCCCCACCCCAACCCCTCCCTTCCAGCTCTGGCCACAGGGGGGTTTCCCCAAGGAGGGCTGAACGTCCCCAGCATAAGCTGCTTTGTCTGCAGCCAGCTGCCCCGACAATGGAAGTGCCTTCCCAACAGCCTCTCTTTTGATCACGGGAGCATGGCATCTGTCAGGAGCAAAAATTTCATCCCTTTCCCCACCAGCCTATGAGGGGAGCAGGTTGGGTGGGAGCTTTTCCTTATGGGAACTGCCCATTAAGCTCCAGAGAGTTTATTTTCACAGAGCAATAAAGTTTTAGGCCTGGGTTACTCCAGTGTCAGAGCAGCTCTGCTGCCTCAGCTCACGTTTATCCCATCCCCAGCACTCAGGGAAAGAGCTGCAGCACATCCTGCAGCACCCTGCTTTGCTTCCAAAGCTTCTCACAACCCCAGGTTGGAAGGGAGCTCTGGGGATCATCTGGTGCCACCCCCCAGCCCCAGCAGAGTCACCCAGAGCTGCCCAGCAGTGCAGTGTCCAGGGGGTTTGGAATCTCTCCAGAGACGACTCCACAACCTCTCTGGGCAGCCTGGGCCAGGCTCTGACACCCTCACACCAAAGAACTTTCTCCTCCTGCTCAGATGGAGCTTCTAGGGTTCCAGTGGGTGCCCAGTGCCCCTTGTCCTGTCTGATAAGGGACCTTAAGCAACAATGACCCATCACTTTCAGGCAGGAATCAGCTCCATGCTCTGGCCAGGAGGCAGCAACTGCTTCAGAACTGGGCACAGAACAAACCCGCGATTTTCTGGCTAAGAAATCACCTCCTCTATTCCACAGCTCCAAAGAGCTGGGGCACCCTGACGCAGAGAGGGGAACACCCCACCTCCCACAGGCTCAAACCCCACCCTGGAGCATTCCAAGCACCCCGTCTGTGGGGCTGCCAGCTCTGCCACCAGCCCTGGGTGACCCCCCCCACCTTCCAGGGGTGCCGCAGCCTCCGGCGAGTCTCCCTCGTCCAGCCCCAGCCCGCTGCTCGTCCCGGAGGAGCTGGGGGGCCGCGGGGCCGCTTTGGTCTCCCCGCCTTGGTTCTTCATGGCGACCTTCCCCCCGGCTCAGCCTCCACGGGCCCTGGAGGAAGGGAAACAGCAGCTCTTACATCACGGCTTGGAGGAGTTTGGGATCCATCCAGCTGGGCTGGGAAGAGAGGGATTCATCCAGCTCTGGGCTGGGGAAGGCAGCGCTTGGTTTTCCATTCACACCCCACTGCAAAGGTGTCCGTTCGGGGGGAGCTCCCAGCTGAGGGGGAGTTGGGAGCAGCACACCCCCCACGCAAGGCAGCGTGTCCCGACAGCCCCGACTGTCCCTGCCCTTGCTCAGAGTCTGGGTCACACACGGGGGGCAGCCAGGGAGCAGAGTCCTGGCAGCAGGGAAGGTCAGGCCACCTTCTGCACCCACTGCTCCCGGCTGCCCCCCCTCTGCACCCACCGCCCCCAGCCCCGCAGCGAGGGACTGTCCCACGCAGGCCTCTCCTCCGCATTTCGCACCCGTGACGCCGCTTTTCCTCGGAGAACAACCCGGGATAACGGCAAAAAAAATCCACCCCCCCAATCCAGCTAAGGCCGAGTACACGTGTCACCCACCCACGTGCCCGCGGCCGTGCCCCCTCCCACGGCAGCTCCGCTCCTCGCCCCACGGCCCCGGGCGCTCTTTTCTCCCCCCCCCCCCGCCCCATCCCCGCCCTTTCCCGTTCGCCACTCCCGCGCGATTCCCGGGTCTCCGCAGCAACACCCGCACCCCCCTCCCCCGGGGCGAGAGGCGTTGGTTCTGACCCTGCCCCGGCCGCCCTCAGACCCCCGGCCCGCCCGGTGCCGCCGCTCCTGCTCCAGCGCCCCATCCCCAAAGAACGGCGAGCGCCGCCCGCATCCCCGCAGCATCCCCCCCGGTACCCCCGCGCCCGCCCTGACCCCCGCCCATGACGTCACAAGCAAGACCCCCCATCCCGCCCCGCAGTGACGTCACACACGCACCCCGTGACGTCACCCCAGCCGTTTGACGCAGCTCTCCCTTCTCTCCTCAGCCAATCAGCGCGCAGGACCCGGCGACTCCCCGGTGCATGGGAAGGGAGAACGGAGCGGCCCCTTCCCCCGTGAGGCGCGGCCTCGCCGGTGCCCGGTCCCGCTGGGGCCGCCCTGGGTGCCCGCCCGGTGTCCCCGCTGTTCCCGCCTCCCGCGGCCTCCGCGCTGAGGGCAGCGGCTCCGGCCCGGGGCGCGGGGCCGCTCCGGCACCGCGGGGCTGCGCACGGCAGGTGAGTCCGCACCGGGATCTCCCCCCTGCGCTCCGGGACCGCGGCGCTGGGAACAGGCAGAGGGGGAGGAGGCGAAGGGAGGGGGATCCTCCACCGAGCTGAGCTTCCCCGGGGAAGCACCGGGGCTTCCCTCGCTCGCAACCTCCCCGGGTGCCGAGCGGGGCCGGGAGAATCCCGGGCATCCCCGGCTGCGCGGCGGGTCCCGGCGCCGTTACAGGAAAACCGGGCAACCCCCGCGATCCCCGGACACCTCAATCGCCCTTCCCGGGGCTGGCGGCGACCCCTGGGGGCGGGCGGGAGTCCCCCGTGGCCGGCTGTGATCTGGGGATGCTGTGGCAGGGGGGTGGTCGTGCCCGTCCCGGTTGCGGTGCGTGGTGCGGAGCACCGGGGCTGGGCACCATCCGCGTGGTCCCGGAGAGACGCGTCCTACCCGCGAAGGTCCCCCCGCGTCCCGTGGATGAATCAGCCCCGCTGCCGGCTCCCGGTTCAGCCCGGTGGGTTTCCCGCCGTGCCCGGCTCAGTGCTCGGCCCCGGCAGCGGGACTGGGGGTGTCCGAGGGGCAGCGGTTGCCCCAGCTCACTGCTGGCAGACCTGGGGAGCCGCTGCCCCCACCACGCTGAGGTACCTGCGTGGTGCTGGGTTCCCGGTGCTGGGCTCGCTCGCGGACCCGCTCAGAGCCCGGAGCAGGGTGGCACCGCAGGGGTCGGCTCGGCACTGCTGTGACCTTGGGGTGTTTCGGCGCAGCTGGGCTGCATTATGGTGCCCGGCAGGCAGGGGCCCGGGCTGTCACCAGGACCACTCCTGGGTGGGCACCTCTGCCCCTCGCCGGGGATCCCCTGTGGCAACCCAGAAGTGGGTTTGCTGGTGGGAGGGTGCTCTGGGGACTGTGGGCGGGGGGTGGCACCAGCAGCCAGGCTTGCCCAGGAGGTGCCCGGGTGGCACAGCATGGGGCTTTCTGCCTGCTGGAGTACCGTGGGGTGCCCATTTATGCCATTGTCTTTCATCGTGGGTGGTGGGGGAGCTCTTGCCTCCTGCCTCCCCAGCTCCACTGCTGCCGTCCAGCTGGGGATGCTCTGGGGCTCTTGGCCCTGGGGAGACCCAGGAGATCTGGGCAGCGCTCGCAGGGCTCAGACATGGCCCTTATCTGCTGCTGCCACCCTGGGAACTCGCTGCACGCTCAGGCCAGTGAATTTCCTTTCTCTGTTTTTGTTTCTTTTCTGATGACGTTTTTCCCCTCCGGAATAAAGGGCTGGATGGGGACCATGGTTACAGGCTGGTGTGGGCGGCCCGACCCCGTGGCCGAGGTGGCACCGGGCGGGGGCCAGTGGTGCCCAGTGGTGCCCAGTGGTGCCACCTGTGCCACACAGGAAAATCCAGCGTGTGCC
This sequence comes from Ispidina picta, assembly GCA_033439845.1. Taxonomy (NCBI): domain Eukaryota; kingdom Metazoa; phylum Chordata; class Aves; order Coraciiformes; family Alcedinidae; genus Ispidina; species Ispidina picta. The sequence goes on along the minus strand of JAABNV010007798.1, from coordinate 43,990 downwards.
TGCGTGTGCCCGGGCACCGCCGGAGAGCTGAGCCAGGAGCGGGAACCTGCTCGGCCTCTGCCCACACATGTTTTCCCTCCGTGTGCTCCCCAGGGGCTGCCTGCAGCCAGAGCCCAGTGTGTCCCACCGGCTGCAGGATGTCTGCTGAGCCGATGGTGACCTTGGCAGAGCAGGAGCTCACTCACCCCCGGCTTGGCCCAAGCCCTCTCCGGGTGTTACGGCCCAGCTGCCGGCACGCGGGAGACGTCACCTCGTTCAGCCCCTTGGAGCCTCATCCTGCCCTGCAGGGATCCTGAGCCAGGCTGCTGATGGCAGGGAATGGGGCGGATGCCTGAGCCGTGCTGGCTTCTCCCTGTGCCAGTCCCACAGCCAGGCTGTGCCGGGGTGGCCGCGGTGCTGGCAGCTGGCACAGCAGTGGTTCTGCCTCTCGGCACCCCCAGTCTGACGCTGTCCTCTTGCTGTCCCTGTCTCAGCTGCACCGAGTCCAGCCGAAGCCACCACGGGACAGAGGCGTCGGGCCGGCGGTCGCGTGACCGAGGCAGCGTGGCACCATGCCCACGGCAGAGAGGGCACTCCTCTGCTCAGGGACCATGTGGCTGCTCCTGCAGAGCCTCCTCCTCCTGGCCTCCAGCCTCCGCTCGGCCGCCGCCTTCCCTAAGGGCTGCTACCCCTCGGAAGAGGAGGGGCTGAAAACCTTCCGCTGCAGCAACGCTCAGCTGACTGAGGTGCCCAGGGACATCCCCAACGACACCAACAAGCTCTACCTGGACTTCAACCGAATCCCCTTCCTGCCCCGAGATGCCTTCCGGGACCTGCCGCTCCTTCTAGAGCTGGATCTGTCCCACAACTCCATCTCCAGCGTCGAGAGTGGGGCTTTCCGGGGCCTGGCAGAGCACCTGCACTCTCTGGACTTGTCTTCCAACAGGCTGGTGTCGGTCAGCAAAGACACCTTCAGCAACCTGAAGGCCAAGGTCAACCTGTCCGACAACCCCTGGCGCTGCGACTGCCGGCTGCAGGAGCTGATCCGCACGGTGGACCTGGCGGCCGGCTCCTCGGGCGGCATCGTGTGCGACTCCTCCGCTCAGGAGGAGCACGTGGGTAAAGCCTTCCTGCAGGTGATCGCCGACACCGACTTCTGCAACGTCTACAAGAAGACCACGGACATCGCCATGCTGGTCACCATGTTCGGCTGGTTCGCCATGGTGATCTCCTACCTGGTCTACTACGTGCGCCAGAACCAGGAGGATGCCCGGCGGCACCTGGAGTATCTCAAGTCCCTGCCCAGCAAGCAGAGGAGGTCGGAGGAGTCATCCACCATCAGCACTGTGGTGTGAGGTACCCGGCGTCCCGCAGGACACGGGGCACCGGCCGCTCCGCGGGCTGGCACCGGCCCCTGGCACCGTGTGGAAGCAGGCACGGATTTGTTCTCAACTGGCAGCAGAAGCCGGGGATGGGGAGCGAGTGAGGGGCGAAAGGCCGCGGCTGGGGGTGGCCGTGGGCAGTGGGCACAGAGCAACTGCCTCTGTGACAGAGAGGCCCTGAGCACCCCCTGGCACGTGGCTGCTGCTCCCACCAACCTGGACCTTCAGACTTTGTTTAGAATTTCCCTGTTTCCTTTGCAGAGATCTTTGGGGCATTAACAAAATCAGTGTTTTAATCCCTCCCTGGCACAGCCTGGGCCTGGCTCCCTGCCTGGCTGGGCAGCGGGCAGGGCTGGGCCGCGGGGAGGAGCGGTACGGCCATGAGGACAGTGCCCTGTCAGGTCACTGGCCCCAGGAGGGTCACGGGCTCTGACTGCAGCCCGGCGGGACCAAAGGACGAGGTGGGAGGTGAGCACACATGGGTTGGGAAAGGCAAGAGGTGGGTCTGGGGGGTGCCCTGCTCCGGCTCTCGCACTGCTCAGTGCTGCCCCATTGGAACCCTCGCTGCTCCTGGCTCAATTCCTGGCATCCCCAGGCCAGGCAGAGTGAGGGGTTCAGAGATGGGGCAGCTGGTGGGTAACCCCAGCACCTTCCCTCTGGGGATGCCGAGGGATGGAGGTGCTGATGGAGGGGAACCGAGGGTTCCAGCTGGGATGATGGGGGGAGCCGGTTTCCCCTCAGTGCCCCCCCAGGGACCACACAGGTGGGTGTTTGCAGCCAGGTGGCACCAACCTGCTCCCACCTGCCACTGGAGGAGAGCTCCCACCTCTCCCTCAAGGACTCACAAGCTGCCAACCGGTCACTGTGATGGGAAGCAGGGGTGGAGGGAGCGACTGCAGCTCCTCTGCCCTCTCCCCTCTCCCGCGCCGCTGGCAGGAGCCCGACTCTCCCCGAAAATGCCCCAATGTCCCTTTCTTGACACTTCCAGTATTGGGCTGCAGGTTCCTGGTGTTGGTGGGTAGAGGCGAGGCTGGGCCGGGGTCAGTGCCCACCTTTGGGCACACAGGGTCCGAGTGGCGACTCAGAGCAAAGCCAGAGGAGACCCAGGCTCTGCCAGCCAAGTGTCTGGCCCCTGAGAGAGCTGATTTTGCTGGTTTCGCCCTTTTTTTAACCACCTGAAGCTAAATTGCCTTAACTCACCAAAGGACCAACCAAAGCTGCTTGAACATCCTCTTTGCCAGTCCAGACCTGGCTCTGGCCACCCCAGCTCAGGGGGGGGGGTCTCAGTTACCAGGTCTGGCCGCACAGCCTGGCACGGGCAGTGCGTTCCAGCACGGGCAGAGCCCCGGTGCCAGTGGGAGCCGTGGGATGGGGCTGGCCGGGAGCGGTGCCCGCGCCCTTCCACAAGTGCCTCTTTGGCAGAGCAGACCAGGGGCTCTGCAACGCACAAGCGCCTCAGCCCCAGCTCCTCCCCAGGCCTCCTGCAGCTCCCCGGCAGCTCCCCACCATTACAACCGGCTGCAGAGGGGCTGGGGGACACCGGACCAAGACACCATGACCCCAGGTGCCCGTGGGGATGCCCGGGACCGTCTGACCCAATATGTGTTTTGTTTAAGGGACCTTTTATGTTCTGACTTTATACAACAATAAAACTGGCTTTGACTTTGGAGCCCGTGCCCTACGTGTGCTGTTGTGTGTGTGTGTCCACAGTGGGCCGAGGCCGGTGGCATCCCCCCTGTGCCAGGGCTGCCCCGATCCCCAGTGACTTCCTGGCCACAAAGGAAGGTGGAAGGGTGCCCATGATGGTCAATGTTTTCCCAGAGGCACGTCTGGCTCTGCTGGGTGGTTTCAGAAACACGATACCCAGTCCCTCTGGTAACTGTAACTCTGCCTTTGCCTTCAATAAATGAACACCCTGCGGCTTGGCTCAGGTCACCGGCACGGTGCTGGTCCCCGAGCTGCATCATGCTGGGACCAGACCCAGGTGTCGTGTGCCACTTGGGGCAGGGACTGTGATGACCAGGGAGGGATAACCCTTCCCCGTGCCTGTTGTCCCACCTCGGTCCCCATGAGGAGCCTCTTCAGTGCTGGCATCACTGGTTTGCCGGCACCTTCCCCCGCGGTGCGTGCCACGTGGTGCCAAGGAGGGTGCAACCTGCGCCCTAATGCGGAGTGACAGCTCCTGCTCCAGGGACATTAACCTCGTTTGTCACTTGGCTGTCTCCAGACGCGGCAGGGCCACGGCAGCCCGCAGACCCCGGGCTCACAAGCAGATGGTTGCCGCCCCCCGCCCCGGTTTGCTCCCCGGGGACCCTCCTCCTGCGGCCTGGGAGCAGCTGGACAGGGCCCGGCTGCAGCAGGGTGGGTGGCTCCGGCTGCCACCCCATCCATGAGGCTGGGGGTCCCCGGGGTCCTGCCTGTGTCCCCCAGTGGGGCTAGATGATACCCCAGGGGCCAGACCTGCTCTGGTGCCTGCCCCAGCTCTCCCACCTGGGTGGTTATTAGTTTGGAACCCACTGGGCTCATTACAGCCCGTGCTAATGAGCACAGGGGGCGGGGGGGGGGGGTTCTGGTGGATTCTGGGATGTGGAACAGCCGTGGATGGACAGGGGGATATATAAGAACCATCAAAAATCTGCAGTAAGCTTCGTGGAGGTGACCTGGTGTGGGACAGGGTGGCTCATAATGATTTACCCTGTTGGTAATCCCGAGTAATTAATCAGCAAACAGGGAAGAACACCGGGATGATGGGAATATTTCCAGGAGGCACCTGTCGGAGGGATCACAGGAGAGGGTCTGGGGCTGGCAGCCCTCGGGGCATCCTCATCCAGCACAAATCCCACCGAGGGATTTCTCCCATCTCATCCTTTACCCTCCAGCAGCAAATTGCTGTGGGCACAACCTCTCCGGGAGCTGAGTGTTAAAGTCAACACTTGTCCTTAAGCGAGGGAATATTCTCATCCATTTTAATGCCACATTTCTGGGTAATTCGCTTCCTGATGTACTGTGGATTTATCTGCTGGGATCAGCAGCGGGGGAATTAGCAGCGTGACCTCCTTCCGTGCGGTGCCAGCAGGCCAGTAAATCTCTGATATTAACTTCCAAGGCGCTCTGCCCGCCCGCACCAGGCGGGTAATTAACCAGCCTGCCCGGGGAGGGCTCCTCTTCCTCGCCAGGGTGGAGGAAAAATGTGTTACTGGGGCAGGGTTTAAGAAGGGAGTTCTCGCTGGTGATGACACTCAGCCCTGAGCTCCACTGGGAGCCCTGAGGTGGAGTGATGCTCCTGGGAAGCCAGGGAGTGCCCCTTGGCTCTGCTGGGCACAATCACTGAATCACAGCCTGGTCTGGGTGGGCAGGGACCTTTCAAGGTCATCTAGTCCAACCCCCCTGCAGGGAGCAGGGACATCTGCACCCAGAGCAGGGTCCTCAGAGCCCCCACAACCTCACCTGGGATGGTGCCAGGGGTGGGGCAGCCACCACCTCTCTGGGCAGCCTGGGCCAGGCTCTGCCACCCTCAGTGCCAACAATTCCTTCCTTCTCTCCGGTCTAAATCTCCCTCTTTTAGTTCTAAACCATCCCCCCTTGTCCTGTCCCAACAGGCCCTGCTTAAAACTGTCCCCATCTTTCTGAAAGACCCTTGAAGACCTGACAGGCCCCTAGAAGGTCTCTCTGGAGCCTTCTCCAGGCTGAACCCCCCCAGTTCTCCCAGCAGAGGGGCTCCAGCCCCCCCAGCACTGCTGGGGCTCCCCTGGCCCTGCTCCAACACCGTCTGACTATTGATGGAGCTCCCTGGTGGGCAGCTCAGCCCCGGGCCCGGCCCTTTGGCAGCGGTGCCAACGACTCTGCGCCGGGGACGAGCGTCTGGATTTGTTTTTCCCAGGGTCTGTGCTCCTGAAGGAAGGCAAAGCCACGTTCCTCTCGGCCCACGACTGCAGCCCGTTCAGCAGCCGCAGCCCCAGACTCCATCCTGAGCTCCTAGCTGATTAGATTCAGAAGAGGGAAGGAAGGATGTCTAATTGTTTAATTTCCACAATTATAAAAATATTTAATAATAATTAGAGCTGATGGCAGCAATTACCCCGTGATTAGAGCTGGTCTACACTTCATCAGCGGCCCTTCAGCTATGCAGCCTTATTTATTTATTTTCACCACACACACACACACACACACACACACACAGATATCCATGCAGAGTGGCACTGATGCCAATGGTGAATCACACCCATTCACTGCCTGCACAGGGCTCATTAACCCTGCGCTGCTGCTGGTTGTGGGAGCCCTGCTGTGCCCCAAAACCCGCTCATCGGACCTGGGCAGGAGCAAATTTCTTTTCAGTGGGTAGGAAAACTGAAGCAGAGCTTAAAAAATAAACTGAAAATCACAATGTTTCTTCCCCTGCGGGTGGCTCAGAGTTTACAATGGCCACACGTTCCCCTCCCTGGACACACTGGGCACTGCTGGGCACAGGGGGCATCTCACCAGCTGCCAGTTTTGTCCAGTGAGGTTCTGTCCAGTGATAAATGAGGGTGAAGTGCCAGGGGGTTCCCTCCCAGGGGAAAACAACCTCTTTCTAGCCATGGTGGGGAACACGGGGCTGCTCATATCATGGGAGCAGCACCAGCCACAGCCCCACTGCCCACCCATAGCCTCGCTCCGTGCCAGGGCTGAGTGGCCAGAAAGCAGCACAAGCTCCATTATTATTTATTTATTGATTTATTTCTCTCTCTGCCTGGTTCCAGTTTGGCAGAGCACCTGAAAACAGGTGCCATTTGACATAGGGAACAGTCCCGTGGCAGGACTCACTGTGGCTGCAGCAGCTGAAGGGTCTTTGCCTGTTTTATTTCAAGCCATTTTCCCCCAGAGTGACTTTGGGGGGAATTCCGGGTTGGGCTGGACTAGCCAGGGCTGTACCCAGCAACTCCTCAGCTCACCCCCCCACCCATCCCAGGTGTGATGAGTTCTGAGCTGAGCTCGGGGCACCTGCTCCTGCTCCGCCCTCCCCACAGCTCTGCTGTTAAATCTGCTGGGCAGGGTGAGGGTCTCTGGGCTGCCTGAGTGAGCTGGGGTGGGTTGTGCTGGTGGCTGAGATCTTCTCAGCTCCTGCTGATTTAAATTTGGAGGTATGAAGATTAGTAGAGACCTCATGAGGAGCCACAACCTTCCCTCTGGAGTGGAGGTGTCGCTGCCCCCCTGATGGACACAGTCCCATGCCCAGCAGCTCTGCAGAGAGTCCTTCACCGTGTGTTGGGTGAGTGTTTTCCAGGGGTTTGCTCCAGCCTGGGAAAAGGCAGCTCTGAGATGTTTCCAGTTGAGTCACTGGTGGCTGTTTGAAAGTGCTCCTGTGCTGGTGGTTTACTGGGGGCCTGTGTGGAGAAGGGGGAGGGCAGTTTGAAGCTGTAAACTTATTACTTTGCAATAATATAACTTCTGTTGTGCAGAAAGTGGGGTGGGGGCTGTGTGGTAAAGGCAGAACCCTGAGGGGCTGAGCCTCCCAGGGCTCCCCTCACTGTGCTCAGAGCTTCAGCTCCGTGCCTCCATGGATAAGGTGCAAAAAGAGCTAAAAAAGGATTTGAAGTGGTTTTGCAATTCCTGGTGAGCTGTTGCAGCTGCAGGAGGTAGGGGGTGAGGGCAGGAAGTGACTGTGGGATGGAGTGAGAGCTGAGGAGAGCGGTTTTTGTCAGCTCTGAAGTGTGATGGGGCCAAAGCAGCCCAGGGGGAAGGGCTGGGACTGAGCCCCGAGGGGCGTCAGGTCAGCAGGGACCGGTTTGGGCTCCTCCAGTCCAGGAGCTCTGGCTGGACAGGGAGAGCCCTCCCCCAGGGCATTTCAGAGCAGAGCTGTTTCCCATCAACTCTTCACCAGCCTCCCCAGAACTAACTCCCCAAACTCCTCCCTACTCCCGTATTTGACCTATTTCTCCACTTTTAAGGGCTGCTGAGAGCTGGGGGGGGGGCTCCAAGAGCTTCCTACCCTCCTGGTTTTGAGGAGGAGGGGGGGAGCAGAGTGTCCATTTGTGCCTCGCTGCTGCAATTCCCCCCCTCTCTGAGCTCACCCATGCGTGTGGCTTCTCTGGGTGGTGCAATGGGCCGAGAGGTTCCCGCAGCCTCCACCGAGCCCCCGTCTGCTGCTCCCGCACCAGCCTGTGTGCCACGGCCAGTTGGCAGCCTCAGAACCAGCCTACAGGCAGCCGAAACCCTCCTCGTGCTGCTCCTCTGCTCATCAGTGTTTAATAAGTGATGATTCTGAAAAGCTCGGAGCGTGGTCTGTGCCCCCCCCCCCAGCCTCCTGCTGCGTCCCTGTCAGAAGGGATGAGTTAAAACTGGGTTGAATCCGGTGGATTTTTGGATGAGTGGCCACCGAGGGATGTCTGGATGCAGGAGGGTGTTGTGGTTGTCGGGTAGGAGATGCTCTTTTGCTTGCCTTAGTCCTGGGTAGTGGAAGGAAGGGCTCTGTGCTGGGCTTGGCTGGGCATGGGGTGCCAGAGTCCCTTTTGCTGGGGCTGGGGGGGTTGCACTGGCACGACAGGGGCTCTGATGGTGGCTGTGCCTCACGAGGGGAGGCAGGGTGAGGGTTCTCTGGTGTCCCTGAATCAAGAGAATCTGGAGGGTGGCAGCTCCTGGTGGAGACCAGCTCGCAAAGCTCAAAACCAAGCTCTCCAAGCTGCTTTGGTGGCTCCTCAGCAGCCTGTGCCAGGCTGGCTGCTCTGGGGGGGCTCCCACAGCCCCTGCTCCACACTCTGAGCAGCTGAGGCCACTAAAACCCTTGAAAGCAGTAAAATAGTCTCTTTCTGACACTGAGCAGGATGACCAGAACCAGCAGCTCTCCTTCAACCCCATCCCAGAGAGTCTTTTCTGGGAAGAGAACTTTCCCATTATCTCAGAGCTTTGGCAAATCCTATCGTGACTTGTTACTCATCCGGGGGGAATTTCCAGCTGGTGTAAGAGGCTCAGCTGCTGTGCAGCACCTGGGGCCAGCAGAGCTCTGCCACCAGGGCCTGGAGGAAGAAAACTCGGCAGCAAGCAAGTGGAGGAGGCTTTGCAGCCTCTCCTCTGCCCCTGGGGTGTGCTGGGGCAGCAGGGGGTGAGAAGCAGGAAAGCTGGGTCTTCAATCCTCCTGACTGCTGGGCTCTGGGGTTTGTTACTGACCCCCTCACAGACCCTTCCCCTTCCACCGGAGGAGGGATGCAGGGAGCCCTGAGCAGGCTGGGGGCTGTTAACTGGTGCAGTGTAAAGCTGACACAGGGGAAAAAAACAAAGGGAAAGGCATTTAATGCTTTAAAATAATGAAGATTAAATACTTCTATTAATATCTGCTAGAAATTGCTCCCCGGAGTTATGGTGTATGTCCTTGCAGCAGGAAATTCCCCTTCTGGGCTCTACCATTTTTCCCTGGGCTGTTTATGGCTCCTTTATGCTGAGCAAAGCCCAGCACGGAGCTGCAGTGTCTGGCGTCCCCACTGAGGCTCAGTCTCTGCACCAGCAGCCACGGTTCAAACTTGGCTTTTTTTTTGTTCTTTCCTCCACGTAATCCCTTTACCTTGGGTGGCCCCTTCACTTCAGACATGGTTCTCACAGCCCCAGCTGTCCCTGCACACAACGGGGTGTGAATGACGATGTCTTCAGACTGTTCAGAAAGTTCTGGAATCCTCCATTGCTTTCAAAACTGAGAACATCACAAAAGCCCTGAAGCCTTCACAGCTGCTCTGTGACTTTTTCCAGCTCCTGTCAGCAGTTTGCTAGCAGGATCTTGCTCTGTCCTCCTTGACTCGGGGCCGTGCACAGGTCTGGCAGCCAGGGGTGTTGTCAGGACTGTCAGTTCCAGGCTCTCAAAGCACTGTGGAGAGGACAGGAGTGTTTCAGCTGGGGCTGGGGACCCTCAGCCAGCCCCTCTGCCTTCCCTGTGCTGGATTGGGCTCTCCCTGAGCCTGCCTCTGGCTCAGCACCACCCCTGACCCCACAACCAGCAGTAGGTGCTGCTGGCAAGAAAACCTTTTGAAAGAGCTGAGTGTTTTCCCACAGTGCTGCCATTAGGGTAAGTGTTTCTCCCTTGCTCTCTATCCTGGGTGTAGTCCCTCAGCAGTGACCTGGATGGAGGATAAACAAGGAAACGCTTCACTGCTTCCACTTTGACAACATAGTTACCCCCACCCAGAACACACTGAGGTGCTGCTTTGCTGCTCAGGCTGCCATGGGAGAGTCTTTCCAGGAGATGATGAAAATCTCTCTGCTTTTGACACCAATATTTGCCAGAGGAACCTGTGCTCAGAGCTAAGCAGCTGTTTCAACCAGAGGATTTCCTATTTACCACAGCAGGCAGGGCAGCTCTTGTGCCTGGTCTTCTTCCCAAGCCTGGTTGGCAACTGAACACGAGTGACTGAGATGCTGTTCCTGTGTCTGGTGGGACAGTCTGGAACGGTGCTTCAGTCTGCTGCTGAAAAATTGCTCCCTCTGGGCTCTGGCCTGAAACTCAGCACTGGAAAGCCCAAAACCAGTCAGCTGTTTGCTTGTTTTCTGGATTTATAAACGTCAGTGAGTGGTGTAGTCTTGATTTCCTTCCCACAGTGACCTGTCACTTAACTGGGAGTCATCTTCTGGCTCTGGGGGGCCTGAGGTCAGCCCTGGTGTGATCTGACAGGGTGCTCACACAGAGAGAACACATCTGAGCAATTGGCTACAGTGGCTTTCAGCTCTATTTTGTTTGCCAGATCAGATACCAAATGTTTAGAGAACTGGAAGTTCAGTATAGTAACAAACACCAGTGTTTATAAATCTTTATTCTTGGAGGTAAATAGAAAGGAAATTATGAGCCTGATTTTTTCTTTTTTTTTTTAAGCCCTTTGGATGAATTTGCCTTTTAAAACCAGTTTTCTATCCTGAAGGGAATTATTTAAAATCCATGGATCGCCTTTTGTGATGAGATTAATCCCATCAAATCTGGGGGAAGCTGGATCACTACCCATCAAATCCCCAGCTGCTGTGGCAGAGATTTATATGAAACATGCTGGGAAGGGACAAGTGCAGCTGACACAGAACCTCCTGAGCTCTCTTTTTTTGTCACGTCCTCACAATCCTGAGGAACCTGGGGGAGAACTTCTTCCCATCCTGGTGCTCACTTCAGCCTGTTGTGCCCTTTGATTTTGCCTCTCGTTTGTGAAACGTGGTGATTATTTTTATCCCAGTCTGGTGGTCAGGATCAGGGTGTGAAACAGATGTTCAGGCTGTTCGTGGATGTTGAAAAATGAGTGATAAAGGAAAAAAACAGCTCTGGTGATGGTTTCTGTCTAGTTAAATTGCTTTGTACCAGCAAAAGTCAAACTAAAAAAGGGGGGAGGGGGAAAAGCCATGCTAAGCTGACAGGAAGAATGGAACCAAATTCTCCCAGGGGCTACAGGCAGGGCTGAAGTTTTGATGTATGTGTAAAACCTTTGGGTCCTTGGTTGGTTCTGAATGTTTCTTGACTTTACTGAGGGGAAAGTGGCCACAAAACTGTTCCTTAACCTGCTGGATGGTCCCTCTTGGTGTGTGATGAAAACAGAGTCCAACTGCATACCTTGAAGAGAGCACCTCTGGCTGAGGCTGCCCCACGAATTGAACGGATAAACTGCATTTTAGCTCCATCTGTGGGCTAGGAAGAAAAAATACAGGGACTCTTCAAAGCCGTTTCCCTGCTCCCTTTCAAGGTATGCTCGGCGTTAATGCAGTCGCTGCGTTCAGAGCACTCTCGGGTTGCTCATAAAATATAAATGAACCCTCCCCACAGCTCCCGGGATCTGTTTCCTTGAGAGATACCTAAGAGCAGGGGGGTTTAGTGGGGTGTCTGGGTGGGATGGCATTTGCAGGATGACTCTGATGTGCCAGGACAGGTCAGAGAGGAGGTTATTGAAGATCTTCAGCATCTCACAGCAGCCCTTGGTGCCAGCTTGCGTTCCTTGGTTGCCTGGTAGGCAGGGGCAGCTTCCCTGAGCCCTGGGAGAGGAGCCCTGGTGTCAGCTCTGGGGGTGATCACAGTCTGACTCCTACACTGAACATTATCACCTGTGTTGGTGCACTTTGTATCTGAGCCACAGCTCTCCTTCCACAGTAAACAAATAAATAAAGCTTACTCGTTAACCATAACGGGCCAAAGGTCTCCTTGGCAGGGCTGACTCAGAAGTGAGGGCTGTTGTGGTCTGCAGGGTGCAGGAATTTATGTGCTGACGCTGTGGGGCTCTCCCAGGTGTTGAAAACAAAGGTGGGGGCAAGCAGTGAAATAAGACAGAACTAGCAAGTCCGTGGGGCTGTGGAGCTGCAGGGACTGTGCACAAGTGTTCTTGGAGGAGTTTTTAAATCATTCTAAATCTTGGGAGTTTCTGAAGAGATTCTGGAAAGAGAGATGGAAAACCTTTTGGGTTATGAAACATCAGCTAATGGTGAGATCAAGCCCTGCACTAAACCCCCTAAAGCACAAAGTCTCTGTGCATTAACTGACCAGCAAGTCATCGACCTTGCCATACACCAGGAATTTGAGCATCTCAACCATTTCTCTTTTCTTGTGTTGTAGTTTCTAACTCACTGTGAGTGAGGGTGCAAATGTAGGCTCCAGACATGGACCCTTTAAAACCCATCCCCATCAGCCCACCCCTTTCCATGAGCTTCACATATTTCCCCCTAGAACAGCAGCAGGGAAGTTCTGGATCACTGGGAATGTTCCATTTCTGGTGCTCTGCTCCTTTAGAACCTTTGAAGATCTTGCTCTTGCGTGTAATGACTTTTTTAGGCTGAAATTTCTGACCTTCAGGACTCGCTGCAAGTTTCCTTCTCCCTCTCACCTTTTCAACTGCTTGAGGTAGAAACTGATGTCAGTGCTCGTGGAAAAACCATCTGAGGACCAAGTGAGTGTTTGGAGCCCCCATCCCGTTGCAGGGTGGCATCAGCAGAAGGAAAATCTGTGCTTTCCCAGACACTGATCTACTTAGCCATTTGTGGTCGATTTTTTTTCCTTTGTCACTAGAAACCAGAAACTATTTCTCTAACTTGGCATATTTTCCTGATTGCCTCCCACCCCCCGAGGCTGTCTCGAAGTCTGTGAAAGGACCAAACAAAGCCTGTTCTGTCAGTGACTGGGGAAAAAAGGGCTCAGGCACAGTGGAAATCCTTTGTGGTCTGAGCGGAGTGATTAACCTTCTCATTTTGTTCCATCTGGGCCAATCCACGAATACTCAGGCTTGTAACTTCTTCTTGAGAACCACCCAGATCCACACACACACGACATGTATTTGTAAACACCTTCACGTTGGCTCAGTGCAAGAGAATAAGGTAAAGGATGTGAAATGAAATCCCCAGAACACTTATCTCAAAACAAAGTACATTTAATGTGATCCAGAGCTTATTTTTTCCCATCTTTGGCCTGGGAAAGTATTGTTTATCTTTTCTCTCTTCATATAAAGTTTATTCTTTCTTTTTTTTTATTCTCTTTAGTTATAAATCACGGAACTGTCCAGGGGTGGTTGGTGCTGACTGAGCAGCAGACACTCGAGTCCACGCAAACCCCGTGGCAGGGTCACAACACCCTCCGTGTTCTGAGCCCGTTGCTGATGGGACCCTCATCGAGATGTCTCCAGCACCGTGGGACAACTGAGTTTCTCAGCCCGTGTTTGCTGGTGCCATCAACACAGTTCTTGTCCACGACACCAGCGGGATGCTGATCGTCCTCAGGTACCCCCCTGGCTGCAGGGAGAAGGGTGTAGAGTGTTACAGGAGAATATCTGCTGAGCTTTGCCTGCTGGGCAGGGGTGAGCAGACAACTGCACACGAGCGTTTCTGCTGAGAGGGGATGCAGCTGTGGAAATAGAATTTGTGGGGTATTTCAGGCTATGGTGGTGGGTGAGGATGCCCTGTCTGACCACTGCTCTCCCACACCCGGGTGAAGACACAGAAGGGCCCTGCTGGGACCCACACCTGCTGGAAGGGGCTTTATCCTCCCATACCGAAGGGATAACAGGACGGTGACGGCCCCGCAAAGGCCTCAACCGCTCCCCGCACGGTGCCCGCTACCCGCCCTCCGGGGGCACCGCGCCTGTGCAGCGGTGTCCCGTCCCGATTCTGCCCGGTACCTCCGGCCAGCAGCAGCAGGGCCACCCACAGGGTGGAGAGCAGTACCCCCGGCCACCCACAGGGTGGAGAGCGGTGCCCCCGACGGAAAGCCATGCCCTCGGCCAGCCCCAGGATGGAGAGCGGTGCCCCCGGCCGTGCCCCCAGCCCCGGGAGCGGGCGGACCCCGCTGGCCCCAGCGCTTCGGGCGGGGACGGGGCGGTCCCGGCTCCTCCTCCCCCGCACCCCGCGCTTTTACAAAACGCTGTTAGCTCTTACTGGTGGTTTTTTGTTGTTGGAGGGGGGTGGTTTCGAAGGGGCGGCCGCGGTGCCCACCCGGTGTTAGCTTTTATTGGTGTTTTCTTGTTGTTGGAGGGGGTGGTTTCGAAGGGGTTCCTTCGGGGTCCCTCCCGCCCCCTCAGCCCCTCGCTGCTCTCGCACCCTGCGGAGGGAAGATTGGGGGTTTTTTGACTCCTCAGGGGGCGTTTGCAGCGTGTGGGCAGCGGTTGGAAACTCCGGAGGGAGCAGGAGCAGGGCTGAGGTAGCTGCTCTGGGCGCTCAACAGGCCCCAAAACCACAGGGGTGGCTCCGTCTCCATCTTATGGGGCTGCAGGTCCCCGGTCCTTCAGCTGCAGGTTCCCCCTTAGGACAGGGGGTGATGGGTGCAGCTGGAGCACAGGAGCTTCCACATAAATGAGAAAACACTTTTTCATGGTGAGGGTGTCAGAGCCTGGCAGGGGCTGCCCAGGGAGGTTGTGGTTCCAGACCCACCTAGACCTGCTCTGGGTGACCCTGCTGTGGCAGGGGGGGGTTGGACTGGCTCTTTTGAGGTCTGTCCCAATCCCAAGTGTTCTGTGATCTGGAGCAGGTCGTTATCAGACGGGTGCTTCCATCTGAAAACCCATCACCACCAGGGAGGCTGGAAACGAAGAGCTGGGTACATCCTCCTGGCTCGAAACTGAAGCCACGACGTTACTTCAAGCCCTCGGTGGTTTTGAAGTCAGTTACGTGTTTTGGAAGCGTCGCTTATGGCTTCTAAAGGTAGAAGATGCTTTTGTCTCTTGAGGATTATAAAAGTCCTCAGGAAACGCAGCTGGGGGGGGCAGGAGGGTCCTCGCCTCGGACAGCACCGCGAGATGCTCGAGGTCAGGAGCTGTGGCCAAGCCTCTGCTAATTAGCTAAAAGCAGGTTTATCGTGCAGCCCCAGACCACGCTCTGTCCAAAAATGATGTAATAGCATTTGCATAACAAATATGGAACCAGCCAGCACAGGAATGAGGGCTATTTTTGAATTAAAAGCTTTGCAGCTAGCTGCTGTGCTTCCCTGTAAGAAAAGCACTTGCATTAGGAGTTTTCATTAGCAAAGAGTGCAAGAAAAGTGAACAAAAGAAAGTGTCTATTGATAGAAAATGCTTTTAACTCAGCCTGGTGGCATTTTGCAGCAGTGTCCCTCTCATCTCTTGCAAAACTCAGTGCCCTGCTAACTGCTGCCTCCTTATCTCTCTTCTCTCTCCTTCCTTAGACCAAGCTGCTAACTCTTCAGTGGTGGGTTGAGGTGTAAGAACCGTGTCAGGGTTTTCATTTTTCATTTCCTTGAGCTGCTCATTGAGACCACCTCGGAAGATCCCGTGTTCCCATGTGCTGAGCGTTCTCAGTTTTACTCAACGTTCACATTTCTCGCTGGCACGGAGCAGGCCAAATGATTCAGTTGTTACTGTGTCTGCTGCACACCAGAGGTGTTTCAGTCTGAACAGCCTCTGCTCCCAAGGATGTTTCGAGCCTGTTGTCACGTCCCTGTCCCCCACAGCCCCTTAACCCCCCCATCTTGAGAATTACTCTAAAATAACATCTTTACTATAAAGCTGCTTCTGCAGTTTTGAATCTTTCTAAAGCTCTGTGTCTCCAGTCAGATGATTCATTCCTTTTCCAGCCCTTGGTAGCTCTAAGTTGCAGAGAGATGAATTTGCATTACAGATGTGTAAGTTCAGGAGAAAAAAAAATAAAAGCTGGTTGTCTTTAAGAGCAGGGCAATGGCAGGGGGAGGATTTAACAGGATAAAACACAGGGCTGTGTATTTATGAATTACTAGGTGCTTTTTATAGGCTGGCAAACCAAGTCTTTTGATTTCTGCCCTTTGAAATAAAAGCTTGGAGAAGATGGGATTGGTTTTCTGGTGGTGTGAGGGGAAGGGAAATTAATATTAGTAAAATGTAGAAAGTAAATGTAAATTGGAAACCAAATGTGGCACCAAGAGAAAATGGCTGTGAATCATCCTGGGCTGGAAGATGGAATCAGGTTCCTGATCATCACACTGGTGACTCCAGGGTTTTCTTAGAGCTCAGAGCAGCAAGAAACCTGCCTGATGATGGAATAGTTCGGGCAGGGGAATGCAGAGATTAGCTGCAGCAGCAGGGAATTGGGCATGAGTACCCCAGATAACTTTTTTTTATCATTTTATTTCCAGAATCTTTTTCTAAGTGATGGAAAAGCATAAACTTGGGAAGCAGCTGTTGAGACAACACAGAATATGTGGAGGATCATGGTGCCATGCTGTGGTATCTCAGCCTGGTAGGATGGGGCTTCCCCCACTTCTCTGGGTGCCTGTGCCAGGGTCTCACACCCTCCTGGGGAAGAAGGGTTTGGGTGCAAAGTGACCTGTGAAGGTCACCTGGTGCCACCCCTTGCCATGGGCAGGGGCATCCTGCACTGGGGTTGCTGGGACCCCTGTGCAGGGTGAGCTGGAGGGAACTGCTGGCAGTTGGTGTGGTGGGCAGCTGGGGACTGAGGCATCACCTTGGTCAGGAGCATGGCAGTGAGTCCCAGCCCTCAGTGTGGGGTTACTCCTCTTGTTTAGTGTCTCCTGGAGCTGTTCCCCTTGGCCCCCTAAGGACCTGCCATGGCTTCGGTACCTCTGAGGGTGGGGAAAATCCCAATCTCCATGAAGCTGAGGGATGTTTTCCCCATAGTGCAGTGTTTCCACTGGACTTTTTAGTCCCGTGGTTCGAGCAGGGCTGCTTCAGCCTCCGCCTGTGTTGTCCTTCAGCAGCCATCACCTCTGGACCAGCATCACCCTCCGGACTCGGGGATGCCATGCATGCTCTGATGCCATCTGAGCTCCCTCCCTCGAGGCCCAGCCGGTGCCGGTGTCCCCCACCACCGGCGAGCCCCGGGTGGCTCCGCTCGCCACCGCCCGGCGCCGCTCTCCGCCCGCCCAGCCCGGGCCGGATGTGGCGGTGCCCGGCGGGCGGGAGGCGAGGCCGGGCCGGGAGCTCCGCTGACAGTCCCCGGGGCCCGGGCGGGCAGGCGGAGCCGCAGCCGGAGCATGGCAGGTGAGAAAAGACTCCCCCCAATTCCTTCCCCTGTCCGGGGAGAGAGGGAAGGTGCCGCCGCATCCCCCCTTCCCCGCCAAGAACCCCCCGCCCCGGGCTCCGCCCGCCCCGTTTGCTTCCAGAACGGCTCCTCTATCGCGATCGTGATCGCAGCCTCGGGAGGAGGAATCGAATCGCGTGTTGCAATTAAACAGGAAACGAACGGGGCTTCTCCTCCACCCTCCCCCCACGTTGAATTTCAGAAGCATCACACGACCGATAAAGTTGGGGGTTTAGCGCCTGTTGTAGCAGCTCCTCGTATTCCAGCTCGTAACGAATTAAAGGGTGGGTTGGTTTCTTTTCACTTGCAAAAAAACGCGTGTGCGACTTTCAGAGCCAGCGCAAAACAAGTCAAGATTTAATCTTAGGCTGCAGGGAAGAGAACCCAAGTTGTCAGTGTTTTGAAGGAGCAGCGTTGCAGAGCATCACTTCAGAGGTGATGTTCATCTTTCAAACCCTTGCTCTAACGACTGGAGTTCAGATTCTGCTGTCTCAAGGACTCGAGGTTTTTGGTGAAGTGGATGCAGAAGCCTATTTTTATTAGCATGATACTGTCCTAAAGGCTTTAAAAATCTTTATATTTGAGTAAGTACTCAGAGTCTGAATCCAGACTTGTTGCTGCTTGAGAGGCATCACTGGTGTTTTGGAAGGATGGGTGTGGGGCAGCTGGGCACTTCCCAGTGCAGCCTCATTTTCCTGATCAGGTTGGGTCTGCTGTGTGTCTTTTGTGGGAGAAGGAGCTTTAGTTCTGTCGGAGTAACCCCTGGCTGGAAAAGGAGCATGGCTCTGCCATCACCACTGAGGTGATTTCAGAATTCTCTTTTTGTGTGTGTGTGTGTGTTTCTGCTTCTTGTACATGTAACAACTACCAGCCTTCAGGTTGTAGTTCTGTACGTGGGGATTCTGAGGACTGGTCCACGTGCTGAGCTCGTTGGCTTGGGGATGAAGTTGATGTAGAAGGGTTGATTGTGCTCTCTGGCTACAGCAGCTGCCAAGTGGCTGCTTCCCTGGGTCTGGGGAAAATCCCAGTTCCCCTGGAATCACTGAGAAATTTGAAGACAAAGGGGTGACAATCCTGACCTGGGTTCTGTGCCCAGTGTGAAGGGGCTTGGTACAGCCACTGACTGGGAGATGGGCGCT
Organism: Ispidina picta; assembly: GCA_033439845.1. Classification (NCBI taxonomy): domain Eukaryota; kingdom Metazoa; phylum Chordata; class Aves; order Coraciiformes; family Alcedinidae; genus Ispidina; species Ispidina picta. The sequence goes on along the minus strand of JAABNV010007798.1, from coordinate 26,055 downwards.
GGCAGGAGGAGGTGTCTGAGACCTGGCTCTGGGAAACCCAAATCCACGCTCTTTACTCGGCAGCATCTCTTTGTGAGTGGCTTTTGTTTTGCAAAGATCCCAAGAGCTGGCCTGGTGCTGCCATCTCCCTTTGCTGTGCTGGCAGCGGGCTGAGTTTCTGGAAGATATTCTGCTGGCTTTAGAAGGTCATGTACTGTGAAATCAGAAAAGAAAAAGCTCTTAGTCCTGTGCTGCTGAGGGAGGTTTCTTCCCAAAATGACTCGTGCACTCACCGTGCCCCTGTCATTTCAAACGGTGCTTCCGAGCAGCAGAGCCCCTGCCAGGAGCTGATTCAGTCCAGGAACCTTCTCCAGGCAGCCACCCAGCCTGGAAATGCTGGAGGAGGCTGCTGTGCAGGGAAATCAGCTGGGCCTGCTCTCCTTACCCCCACGCTGTGGGTGGGAGGTGGAAAAGGTGTTGAGGTGGAAGAGGTTGACTGGGGAGCCACTGGGGAGTGTCTGCCTGGAGGGCAGGGGCCAGGAGTGGCCAGTGGGGTTATTTTGGCTTCCTTGTGGCTGTTGAGAAGAACTGGGCTGTGTTTGCTCCCTGTGCTGGGGAGGATGAAGAGCATTTGGGATTGATAAAGATGGCCCTTTGGCAGTGCTCTGGGGCTGGGCACTGCAGCTGGCAGTAGAAGGGCAACGTTCTGGTGTTCAGCTGGGAGCCAGGCAGGTAAGGTGGTGATAATTCCAGACATACTCCTGTTTTATTGGCCGCAGCCCTGTTGGTGGCCACAGGGCATCAGTGTTCTCAGCTATTTGCAAAACTTCCCCTCTGAGGGGGTTCCAACTCAGGTTGGCTCTCCTGTGGCTTCTGTGAACTGTTGAACCAGCAGATAAAGCCTGGCCAGGCTGGGGAGGGCAGTGCCACGGCCCAGCTTTAGGAAGCCATTTGAATATTTCTGCTCAGCCCTGGCGTTGGCCGCGGGATGGTGAAGGATTGGGCTTCAAAAAGCACTTCAATTTTTACTTCTGCTTTGTGAATGAACGTTGGGGCTACAGCTGCAGCCCAGCAGACAGGAGCTGGCTCTCCACACGCCCTGGCAGCTCTGTGAAGAGGAACGGGTGCTGTGAGTGAATTCCTCAGCGTGAGGTAGAGAAATGGGATTTAATTGTCTGGGATTGGGGTTGGAAGCTTCCTGGGACCTTCTCCTCCTGGCACACTTGTGTAACGGGGAGGGGTCTAGGCTTCAAATGCTCAGGAAAAGAGAGCTGAGGTTGAATCCTGCGAGAGCAGGAAGGCTGTGAGGAGCAGTTTGAGGCTAACAGTGGACAGAAAGCACGAGTGGGTGGATGCTGAAGGCTGGAGGGTGATGCAAAGCCCAGGACCTGTAACTCCGGAGAGAAGCTCTGTCCTGCTGGGTCCTTCGTAGCCCTTCGGGAGGGTTGCAGTGGTTTGCAAAGAGGAATACGTGTGGGATGAGCTGGTTTGAAGCGGCCACACAGGGGCTCTGATTCTTTCTTTCCAGACCCACTGTCAACCTGGCAAAGCCAGAGCTGCTGCGGTTCCCGATCCCCTCCTTTCCCCCAGCCCTCTGGGCAGCATCCCGGGGCTTTCACCCGGGTGGGGCAACTGCACAGGCTCTCTGAATGCAATTAAAATGAATCCAAGTCTTACAGAATAATGAGGATTTCATTGTCCTGCCCGGAGCTTAATGATCTGCACGATTACGAGGGCTTGTGTAATTTAAGTATCTGTGTTATTGCAGTGTGAAGTGAAAATCAATAGCAGAGGGAAGGCTGCTCGGTGCCCTGGCTGCCGAGGTTTCCCCATCACTATTCACAGGGCAAATCGCTCTGCTTTGCTTCTTTGTGCCTCGCTTCTCCTAGCGCGATAAAATGAAACAAAGCCGAGCGGAGAGCTAACTGTGGAGTTCCTTCATCCTCTCTATTTTAAATACGCAGGCTTAGTTAATATTTAAACTTGTCAATTAACTCCGTGGTCGCCTTTAGGACACAAGGCACTAATAAAAGTCTCAAGGCAGGCGTGTGCTCCTGTTACAACGGCACAAAAGGAGCTCAGATTTAATTTTCGGATAATTTTCACCAGTGCTGAGAGCTTAACAACCTGTCTGCTGGCGGGAGTGACACCCTGGAGGGCTCAGGCTCCGCTGGGTGGTTTGAATCATTAACACTCTTGGGTGGTTTTTTTTCCCCTTGCTCTTTGCAGTAGCAATGGGATCTCCCTGCACAGTCTATCTCCTGGACCCTTGATTGGGGTGGATATTTTCATTTATGAAACTACAGAACCAAGCCTTTAAACCCCTTTGGTTGGGTTGTTTTATTATTGCTGGTTTTTCTTCCTTCTTCTGGGAGTTTGCCTTTGCTCTGTGGGATCATCAGCCTGACCTCTGCTGCTGCAGGTTTTTTGGGCAGCCTCATCTGATGCTCAGAGGTAACACAGCTTTATATTCTGACGTTGCCAAGACCACAGAAATGTTCCATGTGCACTGGTGGTAAAGATAGAGAGTTGGGGCTGAATGTCACTGGTGGTTAACACCTCACGGCCACGACGGGTGTAGCTCTGTTATGTAATTGCCAGGAATGAGTTTTGCAGCTCCTGGAGCTATTTTATTTATTTTTATTTTTAATGCTCAAAGATGATAAAAGATCTTCTGGTAGGTTCAAAAATGAAAAGAGGAAAAAGCAGCAAGAGGAAAGAAAGGAGGAAGGAAGCAGGTAACTGTGCCACACTGAACTGATCCACCCTCCTATCGCTGCCATCTCAAGGCAGCAAAGAGTTGAGTGGAGACTGGGCTGGACAGGCCAGGGCTGGTGCCTCCAGCTCAACACCCCCCACCAGCCTAAACCTGGGCACTGGAGAGGGGATGGAAATTCCTGCAGCTTAGGTGGTCTCTGGAGGGGTCTGCTCAGCTCTCCTGGAAACCAGGCCACCAGTTTTCTGAGGTTTCCTAAGATCATTCCTGACATTTGATCCCCTTCAGAGCTTCTAAATTGGAATTGGATTTGCATTCCCATGAAATCCAAGTAGATCTTGTGAAGATAACAGGATTTTCCCTTTGTCCAGGGAAAGGAATGTAAAATTGTCTTGCACTTTGTGCTTTATAGGGATTTACTTCACCTAGAGCTGCTGTGCTGGCAGGGTGGATGAGCTGGCAAAGCAAAATTCAGAGTTTATGCTGTTCTCTCATTTTTTTTAGTTAGAAAATAATCCATTTTCGGGACACGTGCCAGTGCTCGGGATGCAAAGCAGCTGTACAATGAAGCATAACAATTATTTGGTGTTTTTTTGCTTTTCCAGCGTTGCTTTTGGTCAAGATAATGGGGATTTGTGAGATTCCAACAGCTGTGTGTGGTGAGTGGTTCTAAGTACAAAGCAACTCAAGAGTGCTCTTTTGTCTTTTGCAGGTTCACAGGCAGGTATGGACCTAAGTCACCCCCAGGACCAGCCCATGGCTGCAGGTACTGTGCTGGTTGTGTTTCTTCATTTGCTCTTGAGAGTTTTAATTGCCAGTGGAGAAAAAGCCAGGAATTGCAGCTTGTTTAGGAATTGGCATTAAAAGCAAAAAGATGTGTGTCCTGTGGAAATAAATAAATATAAATATAAGTATAAATATAAATATTTTTATAAAAATTATTGAAATAAAGCTGAGTAAGAAAATATTGGAAATAATAATATAATAATATTGGAAAATAATACTAAAGAAAAAAAAAAGGTCTGTGTAGTAGGAAGGGAAATGTCTTCAGGAGAAAGGTGGAAGTTTTGGCTAGGGAAGCAGGAATAATGTGATTCTTCTGGCTGACTGCAGTTCTGAAAACATGACAACAAACCTCTGGTGTGAGCTGGGCGAGGGTTTGATTTTCTTGTTAATCAAAAAATGAAACAAAAAAAGCTCAGGTCCAGTGTCATTTCTAGCTTGAGAAGGATCCAGGCAGAGGGGTGTCTACTGACACCAACTGTGAATAAGCAGATCAGCTCCTTCCCACTGCTGCTGCCACGTTCCCAGGAATGGTCAAGGAAAACACTTGATTTTAAAACAAAATCCTGACCTGGAATTGACAGAAACAGCCACAACCCGAGTTAGTCGGTGTCATGGGATTTATGATGGCAAAACTTCACCCAGATGCATGTTGCTGTAGTGAAACTTTGGACTTTACTTCGGAGAAGGGAGGTTTGGGTTCCTGGGACCTGCTGCTGCCTCTGGGATCAGCAGAAAAGCCTCTGACGACGTTGGTGTTTCAAGAGCCCTTTGTGAAATCGGCGGAGAAGTGCAACTGGGTTCAAAGAGGCTTCCGACTGAACGTGCTCGAGCTGATCCCTGGCCCGGGGCCAAGATGATGAATATTTTGCCCAAATGAGCAGACTAGAGCTGTGATTTTATTTTATTTTTTTTCCTTGCCCTGAAGAAGCTGCTCACAGCAGCTGTTGGAACACACCCAGTACACAGATGGGTCAGAGATCTCTGATCAGCACTCCACTGGGATGGTTATTCCTCTTGCCTTGGCTTTTGGAACAGCCCCCAGAATAGTTAAACCTGAGCAGAAGCTTCAGGCTCAGTGAAAAGTGTGAGAGCTTGGGTGGGGAGCAAGGCCCTTCTGCAAGCTGCAGCTGGGAGGAGCACTGGGAGCAATGTTGGGAAGAACTTGGTGAGCAAGCGTGAGCAATACTGGGAGTCTGCAGAGAATCACCTGCAAGTGTTCTTGGAGAAGAAATAATTATTGGTGATTTTTTTGTTGTTTTTCATTTCAGAAGGACAGGAGGTTTTGTCAGAGTGTAACCTGAGCAAATCCCAGGAGATGGAAAGTATGGATAGTGCAGAAGAGATGAAGGACCACAACCAGTCTGGTGAAGAAGCAGGAGGTAAAGTGGAGACTGAATTCTGAAACATCACAGGGTTGTTTTGTCTTTTGAAGCACCTGATCATGCTGTGAGTGATGCTCTGGGCACGTGCCTGACCTCGGCTCTGTCTGTGCCACGACTGATGAGGGGGAGAGGCTGCTCCATGAAAACAGTTCAACCTGTCCCCAGCTTGTCCCCTTTTAGGACAAACTTCTTCACTGGAAAGGTTGCCAAGCCCTGGACCAGACTGCCCATGGCAGTGCTGGAGTCACCATGCCTGGAGGTACAGATGTAGAGGAGGTGCTGAGGGACTTTGGTGGTGGGATTGGCAGGGTCAGGTCACTGGTTGGACTCTGATCTTAAAGGTCTTTCCCAACCAAAACCATTCCATGGCTCTATGGTAACCCTTAGGAAAGGGTTGCTGGGTGTGGGGCAGCAGTAACGTGTTCTGAAGGCTTGATGGAGGATGAGGGAAGGAGAAAAAGTTAAAAAAAGAAAGGCAGAACCCCCCCTTTTTGTCTGTTTGCCCAGGGGAGCAGGGGCTGCATGCTGTGCTGCACACGGGCTGTGTCTGCCACCAGAACATGACTGTTCCCAGGGTGCTTCCTGTGTCTGGGCTGAGCAGATGAGGCAGGAGGGGAGGAAGCTCTTTAGTGTCCCTCGTTTCTTCACATCCCCCCCAGCACTCTACTCTTGGTGGCCAGAGCTGGAGAGCCCTTCATTTCAGCAGGGAATTTAAACCAAAGCCACGTTCTCCCCTCTGGGAGTCGCAGCCAAGTGGCCAACTCAGCCTCTGCTCCCTCAGCCATGGAGCAGCCCGGGCTCTGGGTGTGCTGGGTGGCAACCAGCTCTCAAGAAACCCAGGCCCTTGGGTGGAGATGGCTGCTGCACCTCGGGGGGTTGGTGCCCAGGCTGGAGAGAGCCAGGAGAGGCTGACAGAGCCGGGCTGAGGTCCCTGCGAGCGCAGGCGCTTATCAGCTGGAGGAGGAAGTGCCTTTGTTATCAGAAGCTGCCATCTCCCCAGCCCAGCTCGAGCCCTTGTGCTCGTGGGACTCTGGGGGTTATCTCACAACATCAGTGGTGCTGCACGAGTTCACTTCACTGGGGATTTCTGTGTGTGGCAGAGCCAGGGCTCGGAGCTGCTGGTGCCCTGCCTCAGGGCTCTGCTTTGGTGGCTGGGCATGGGCAGGGTCACAACTGGGCATCCTCAGCAGCTGATCCTCTTGGCTTTGCTTTCACTGGTGGTGGCAGGGATGCTGCCGAGCATGGTGGGTGACACCAGCACCCAAGGTTGTGTCGCCACAGCCTGGACAGGGTTGGCATCCTTGGAGCGCCCTGCAGAGTGGGTAGCCTGGAGCAGCTGGGGCTGATGTAGGAGCTCAGATACGGTGGCTGAGTGGAAATAATCAGTAAAGTGCAATGATTTCTTGTTCTGATTGACCCGTTATAATTAGCAGAAGATGAGATTAGCTTTTGAGACACGGGAGCTGTTGGCACAGGCTGCCAGACCAGGCAGGGTCTGGAAGGAGGGGGGGATGCACAGTGTGAGTCAACAGATCACAGACTCCCCTAACCTCTGAGACTGCTTCTGCTCTTGGCTTGTTTCACCATGTGTATCTTGGATTCACCCAGAAGAAGGGACAGGTGAGAGAATATTGATTCCTTCAGCATCCAGAGAAGTTCTAGTCCAAGGCAGATGAGCTGTGTTCCCTCCCCACCCCCACCCCAGCAGGAAATAGGCTGCCCTAGGAACTCGCATCACATGGCAAGGTAGAAAATGATCCGTTTTTAGAAAGAGGGGGTTTGTGGAAAGGAAATGGGTTCATTCAGGTGACTCACATTTTACCCCCAAACTAGGCTGTTGATTTGGCACAAACTGGGTGGGTTGCCAGGGCAGATTCTCTCCTGTTGGTGCTGCTGGTCTTGAGAAGCAGAAAATCATTCCACAGGACTCACAACTCTGCTGAAGTGCAGCAGACTGTTCCACGAGCACTGGGATTGCTGAAGCTCAGTTCCCAGTGGGTTTGCCCACTGCTGCTGCCTGACTTGGGGCCGAGTTCTGCACAGTTTACACCCTGGTTTACTCCTGGCACCTCAGGGGAGGCTTTGCTGTGTTCTTGGCACCATGTCCCACCACACAGTGTCTGGGTGCCCAGGTTCTCATCCCTGGTTTTCCTCACATGAAGATTTCCAGACTTTCTTGAATTGGAGAGCTCAGTTCCATCCATTCTTCTTCAACTCCCTGTTGCTGCAGCTCACCTGCCAAGGGTGCCAGACACACCAACCACTTCTGCTGTGGGACCATCACCTCTGGGAGAGGGGCTGGGCACCTGCTGAACAGGCCACTTGTCAGATTGGTCCCATCTTGGATTGTTTACTGCTGGAAATTTGTGACAGTTGGATGAAATTGTGACACTGGGTTGTGTGAAGATGATGGTGCTCAGGGATTTTGAGCAACACCATAAGCCAGCTCCAATCTTCAGCCGATAGGTGTTAAAATTCCACTGATGCTTATCACAGATTTCCCTGCTCTTCACAGAATTTTATTCTGTTTTCCTAGTATCTGACACAAGATCCCCTTGCATTGTAAGGAAGGCCACGGGGAGGTGAATTCAGGAGGCTCAGTGAAGAAGCTGAAGGATCCCTTGCAGCTTCTCAGGCTGGAAGCTCACCTGACAGAGCAATTGACCAGCACCCATCATGCCTGAGTGGTCCCGTTAGTGATAGGTCCTTTGCTATAACTAGTGGAGGTGATTATCTGAATCATCTTGGTGATTATCATGATCTTGGTCAGCAGGAGCATCTCTGCTGTGCCACTGGGAGGGACAGAGCCAGGGCCAGAGACACCAGGACTCCTTTCTGTGCCCCCAGACTGATACCCACTGTTGGGGGATGTGCCCCCAGACTGATACCCACTGTGTTGGGGATGGGCACAGAGAGAAGTTCCCTTCCCTCTGTCTGGCTCCTCTAGGCAAAAGAGGAAGGAATCCCATGTTGTTGTTGTGGGCCTTCATGTTTTATATCTGCCCTTTCCTTAGTCTCCACATTTCCAGTGTCTGGTCTTTTTGCTGGTCTGTCCATTGCAAACAACCCGGGCACAGCACTACTTTGAATTCACCTTTTCCTTGCTTTCCACGTTTGGGGGCTGTGCTGCAAACCTCTCTTGACTCACTGAGCGCTTGAATTCACACCCCAGCAGCTCATTCATTCCACTCTAGAGCTGTTTCTCACCAACACTCAGGATTCTGAGCTCTGAGCTGGAAACTCCGACGCCCTTCTGGGTTTCACCGCATCTGGCCGGGTCAGGCAAAGGAGTCTGGGCTTCTGGGAAGGGACAACTTCAAGGCAGTGTGTGCTGGGTTTGGGCTGCCCGCTGCCATTGCTGGGGCCAGCCTGTGGAGCTAAGGGTGCTGAATTATCACTTCATACCTGTCAACTCCAGGTATTCACAGGAAGCCTTCCATGTGCAGCTCCTTTCTTGTTCTTCGGCAGCGGAATCCTATTAACAGCTGTCAAAACCTGGTAAACTATTTATATGCTCTCACCATTGATTTAATTGGGTAGTTAGGAAATGGCATACACCAGAAAAGCTTTTTTTTTTTTCCTTTTCCTTTTTTTCCCCCCTTTAGTCTGGCTGAACATCTGTAGCATTAGGGGCTCATTATCTCGGAATTGGCACAGCAAATCAGCAGCCTCATTAAAACGCCACATTAAGATGATTAAGTTTCTTTGTTATCCAGTTGACTTTTTGCATGTGCTGAGGATTTCACGATTATGACCCTACTCCTTGTAAAACAATCCAGCAACATCACCCTTTTGTGCATTGCCTCTAATAGCTGCTGGGTTTTATTCCCTGTGCTTTTTCCTGCTACTACCAGTGAACTTCGCTGCGCTCAGAACTCGCCTCCTTTGCTCCTGATTGGGTGCCAGGGGTGGATTCCATGGAGCAACTGGAGGGTTTTTCCCTTCTGAGGCTCCCTCTGGAGCCAGTGGCTGAGGTAACTGGCTCGTCCTGACTGTTTGTTGCTGTTGACTTCTTATTTTTTTATTCATGCCTTTCACAGAGCAAACGCCAGCACTGCTGGTCTGGTGACTCAGTCTGAAGTTGCCACCACAGCTTTATTTTGGAGTTTTTCCAGAACCCATTGTTTTTACAGCGTTTCAGGTGAAACAAAAATATTACTCTGGACTGTGCCTTTCATCTTGTCATCATCTCCCCAGGAAATGAAACCCTGTGCATCAGCCTTAACACATCACACTGCCACTTTGTTGTGTAAAACCTGCCACGTTCTGTTCTGCAGCAAATAGCACCTTCCTGAGCTGCCTCCAGAAAAATAGTTACCTGGGCTGGGCACTGTGGATGGATTTTCCTCCTACAGCCTCGTCACCTTCCTGACCATAGAAGAGATGACAGCACTTCTCTCTCTTTTTTTTTTTTTTTTCTCTCATCTGGGGGAGCTTTGTAAGCATTGTTAGGGATAATTTTGGTTTTCCTCAGTTAATTTTCCCTTCTCTACCTGAAGTTGCAGCTGCTTTCCTCCTTAAGCTCGGCCAGCTTGGAAACCCCCTGATGTCAAGATGCCTTGATATGATTTTTAAGTGACAGGTATAAACCTGTCAGTGTTCCCTGTGCCTGCCAGCACCCAGAGCAAGTGTCAGGGCTGAGAAAGGGGCTGTGTTGCTTCAGCCCCCTGCAACCACTGGTTTACTTGGAGCTGCCCTGTCCTGAGCAGACTGCTTTGTGCCAAAGCTCCCTCTGCCCCACTGGCAGCAAGGCAGAGTAACCTCTCAACCAGAATCAGTGTGTTGGAAGGGTTGGAATTTTTCTGTGCTAACATTCATTTGGTTAAAAAAAAAAAAGCCTCTTCTCTAGTGGCTTCTTGCTGTTCTCAGTGCTCAGAAGGTGAGTTTTTCCATCGAGGTGCAAACTGCAAAGCTTGGGTGGGATGTTCCAGGCAGCTGGAGTGGCACTGACATCTGAGGGAGGTGGTGGAAAAGCTTTGGTCAGAACTCAGGTGCATCCCTCTCTGTTCCTGTAAGGAAACAAGCAGTCAGCCTGCGTGTGGAAAATGCAGAGGTACTTATTTTCCACGGGGGGAACTGTAGGATGGTTTGCCCAGCTTGTGCCAGTCAGCAGGTGCTTGCCATGGGGAGCTCAGGCTGTGCTGCACCCCCAGCACAGCGAAGAGCTGTGGACTGGGGCTGAGAAGCAGTAGCAGGGTGTGGAGAGGTGGTCTCAGCTGGAGGCTACACCTCCTCCTCCACTGCTCACACCGCGTTCGGTGCGGATGGAAGGTGAGACGTTGAGTAGAAAGTGGGAATTGAAATTGTTTCTGAAACTACCAGCAAGGTGCAGCTGCAGCCTGTGCTTCCTTCTGCCCTGCTGAGCAGCAAATGCTCCTGGAGCTGCCTCCTGAGAGGGGGGGAAGCAACAAGCACCAGCCCAACAACCCTCCTTGGAAGCTGCTTCCGTGGCAGTGGGAAGCCCCGGGATGTGACAGCAGAGCTGGGGCTGGAGCTGGTGCAGAGGGAATTGACCCATCTGTAGGTGAATGCAGAGCTCTGAGCAGGCATCCAAACCTGCCTCAGCTCTCCTGGCACCAGGGCAGTTGATCTCAGCAGCAGACTGGAAAAAACATCTGGGGTGGATGGGATAAAACCACCTGCTGTGGGGGAGAAGCCATCCTTCTGGGGGTGTTGTCAGCTAGGGAAAGCCCCAGGAGGGATCACGGAGTTTTCCACACTGGTGGGGATTCTCAAGTGGGATGAATTTATCATCAGCTTGTTTCTTCCACCTCATTTCAAAGCTGGTCAGTTTGGCCGGGCTTAGTGCAAACATTTGGGATGGAGGAGTGATTTAATCACTGAGATGTAGCTGAAGATGTTGACTGGTTGCCAGATCTTTATTTTTCAGCCCTGCTTTTATGTTGCCACCTCACTTTTGCTGTCAGCCGTTGTTTGTTCTCGGCATTTGATGTGGTTGGTTACTCAGAACCAGAGCTAATACCTATTCAGCAGTCCACGTTCTGCCCTTTGGAGAAAGGACAAGTGCTCAAGTGCCACATTTGAGTGAGTAACCCTCAAAGGGAGAGCAGAAGGTGGCCAGGGGAGCAAGACTTTCAAACAGGAAACTCTATTTGATCTCTTTGCTTGGTGGCTTGAGGCACAACTCCAGTTTAGCCATAGCCTGGCTCTGGTTTAGGTGGAAGAGCTGGCTTCAAGCAGAAAAAAAACCCAAAAAGCTGTGGATTCAGAAGGATTTCAGTGCAACTGCTGGTAGCTCTGGAGTTGGCAGTGGAGAGGTTCCCCAGGAAGATAGAAGTGTCCTTTTTATTTCGTGTCTTTCTGTATTTCCAGTTCATGGGAACAGCCCGAGACACTAATTTCTGTGGGCTAGTTGTGGGAATTAGTGTTTGCTTTGGAATCCACAGTTCCCTGTGATTGCAGAAGTTTGTGCTGTACTCCCACCACCTGTAGACAGAAATTATCCATCAAAGGTAATTCTCAGGCAGGTCAATACTGATAAAAGTTATCTCACAGTGAGCATCTTTAAAGGTAGATGACCTGTGAAGATTCCTGTCTCACCTGCACTGCTTCCTCTCCAGCTGTTGAAGTAAAACCCTTAAGGAAGATTGAGGATAATTCTGTGCGGTTTTGGGTGGGTTGTTTTTCTGAGCTACTTCATTGTGCCTAAGATGAGCAGCTTTCCCACTGCTGTGCTTTGTTTCACCTGCAGATGACGTGGTTAAAGTGAAAGGTGAATACAGTGAACGAGAGGAGAGTGCTTTGAGTGCAGAGCCCATGGAAAACCCAGAAGAACCTGACGTGCCTTACACCTACCCCAGAGAATTCCATGAGTATGAGAGCATTAAGCTGGAAAGACACTCTGGCTCCTATGACAGCATCAGGCCAGCTGGTGGGAAAATGAACTGTGATATCTGTGGACTTGCCTGCATCAGCCTCAATGTCTTGATGGTCCACAAACGTAGCCACACTGGTAAATATCCCCACCTTACTGTTCTGAGAGCTGGGCACTGGGAGGGTGGTCACTGCTCCCTGGGACTATTTGCACACAAAGATACCAAAGTCAGGGTTTCCTTGGTCTGTCCTCAGTGCCACCTTTCTAGCAAGGTTTCTGTGTCTCACTTTGCCCACCTGTCCTCTTACGTTGGACGTTAGTCAGGCCTGTTTGTGAGGTGTGTTAAGAACTTTGGATGAAAGGCACTTGGTCATTGAAGTATTTCAGCCACAAAACACAGCTCAGGTTGGCTCTGTGTTGCCCCTTCCAGCCTGCAGATGCATTTCTCTTTGTGCAGTAACCAGTGAGCATCTCACCTGCAGCGAGATAAGAGGTTTGTCTTTTGGTTGGTTGGTTGTCCGGGGATTATTTTGGTCTAAACACTGATAGCTTGTTGGTCTCAGCTCCCCCAGAGCACTGACTTCCATGGGAAAGCTGCACAGCTCTTTCCCTGGCCGTGTGACTGCTACAGGCAGCTCTGGAGCCAGCAGGAGGGCTCCCTGTGCCTGCCTAGGCAGGAATCCATCCAGCATCTCATCCTCTCCTGTCCCAGGAAGGCAAGGAAAGGGTGTGAGGGTGGCTCTGACCATGACATGTCCTTCTCTGTGTCATCTGAAGGTGAACGGCCATTCCAGTGCAATCAGTGCGGAGCTTCCTTCACCCAGAAGGGAAACCTCCTCAGGCACATTAAGCTGCACACGGGGGAGAAGCCCTTCAAGTGCCACCTGTGCAGCTACGCCTGCCAGAGGAGGGACGCGCTCACCGGGCACCTGCGGACGCACTCTGGTAAGAGGCTGCAGGGGCACCCCCTCTGCTTCACAGCTCTGCCACCACAGGAGTGGAAAATACTCGAGTGGCAAAGTCTGCTCAGCCCTGCTGGTTCCGAGGAGATGAGAAGTGGCAGGGACCTGCTGGACCTGGCCTGGCTCTGCTCTTTGACTGGGAATCACAGGGTGGTTTGGGATGGAAGGAGCCTTTAGAGGTCACTGAGTCCAACCCCCTGCAGGGAGCTGGTACATTGCACCCAGAGCAGGGTGCTCAGAGCCCCCCCAACCTCCCCTGGGGTGGTGCCAGGGATGGGGCAGCCACCACCTCTTTGGGCAGCCTGGGCCAGGCTCTCACCACCCTCAGTGCCAAAAATATCTCCCTTCTCTCTGGTCTAAATCCTCCTCTTTTAATTTAAACTATCACCCCTTGTCCTGTCCCATCAGGCCCTGCTCAAAAATCTGTCCCCATTTTTCTGACAGCCTCTTGAAGCCCTGAAAGGCACCAGAAGGTCTCTCTGGAGCCTTTTCCTCTCCAGGCTGAACCCCCCCAGCTCTCCCAGCCTGGTGTCCCAGCAGAGGGCACAGGGAAAGCAGCTGCCACAGCTGTGTGCTCTGAGGATTGGCCTCCAAACTGCTTCCACAAAGCAGCTCCCTGGTGTTTTCAGATGGGCAGAGCTCTGGGTTTGCAGAGTGGCACAAAGATGGGCTCTGCTGGGGCTTCCTCCCCATCCTGAGCTGTTGGGATGGCTCTGGGAACACGACTAGTGCCAGTTCACAGCCTGCTGCTGTGTGGTGTCTTTCATCTGAATGTCTTGATGTGCTCCACAAACACCAGTGGGTTCCCCAGGGCAGGTGGGAGGGTGTTCTGCCCTTTCACAGATGGGGAAATGGAGGCACAGACCCGAGGTGACTTGAATAACAAGCTGGGTATTAACCAGTTAATCTTCATCCCCCCAGTTCTGCAGGAGTCAGGTTGTGCTCAGTCCTTGATTGGTGTCTATGCCACGTTACATGGGGGCCAAGAAAGAAAACATTCTAAAATGATGGATGTTATCTCTGTGCTGCACTCTGCAGAGGGAGAGAAAAAAAATACTTCAACCTCACAAAGAATCAGAGTTAAAAAATGAGATTATCTGCCATGGATAAATGAGATTCTGATTTAATCAAGGCCCAGCACAGTGGTGGTGACTGTTCCCCACCAGCACAATGCCAAAGCCTTGTGATTCAAACACCTCTCAGGGTTATTGTGGGTGAAGTTTTTTAAGCTCTGGCTTGTTAAACAATATCTAGAGAAAATCTTTTCAAGTGAATCTCCTCAATCAGTGAGCAGCCACATTAAGCAGCAGGGGCCATGGTCTTTTTGCACAGTAGACAGTGCAAGGCCAGTGGTGTTTGTGCTGTGCAGGGATGAGCTTGTGCTTGGGTGTGCTGGAGGATCACAAAGCAGTAATGAGATAATTTAGTGAGTGATCCTAGTCGTGGTGGGCCGAGGCACTTGGGAGAGACTGTGTGTGGGCCCCGAGTTCCAAATGGGTTTGCTTTTAGCTGGGATGAATTGGGAACATAATTCTCTTTACAAGAAATGCCTTTGGAAATGAAATGAACCTCAGAGATGCTCTCGGTTGGATTTCACTTCATCAGCCTCATGAAATCCTGGAGAAATCCCAGAGACCTCATTGCTCTACAAATGCATGACAGGAGGTTGTAGCAAGAGCAGGGTTGGTCTCTTCTCACTGGTGACAGGTGACAAGGAAATGGCCTCAGGTTGTGCCAAGGTTGGATATCAGGAAAAAACTTCTTTCCAGAAAGAGTTGTTAAGCCCTGGCAGGGAAGTGGGTGAGTCAGATCCCTGAAGGTGTTTAAAAACCCCTAGGGAGGTCACACTGAGGAAAGGCATCAGCTGGGAACCAGAGCTCCTGCTGTGGGCCCTCCTCCTCCTCGGGGTGCTGCAGAGCCCCGTGGCCCTCACTGGCGCTCAGAAACTTCCTGGGGAATTCAGAGCATCCCCCACGAGCTGACTGTGTGCTGCTGGTAACTGCACTCAGACAGGGTGTCTTTAGTCCTCTCCTGTGGTTCTTTTCAACCTCCCTCTTGTTTCCCAGTGGAGAAACCCTACAAGTGTGAGTTCTGTGGCCGGAGCTACAAGCAGAGGAGCTCTCTGGAGGAGCACAAGGAGCGGTGCCGCACGTACCTGCAGAGCGCCGGCGTGTGCGAGCCTGGTGAGTGCCCTGGGCAGGGCTCTGGCTTTTGGGTGTCTTGCAGAGAGCTGCTCATTCCCAGCCCGAGAAGGGGGCTTCCTGCGGGTGTTTTCAGGAACCAGAGGGGCTGGAACAGCTTCTAACCAGGGCTGGTTTAAGGCACCCCTTGGGTGACTCGTTTTCATTGTCATCGCCTTGTTTTGGCTCTGAATGGCACATCCTCGGTGCCCTGGGCACGGTGGTTCTGTGGGTGACACTCGGGGTGAGGTCAGTTACTCTGATGGTGCTGGCACGTGGTTGACTGTCCTGGGTGAGTGGGTGCCCGTGGTTGTTGCTGGCAGCTCTTCACGTGCCCCAGCCCCTTTGGTGCTCCCTTTTCTTTAGGCTAAGACCTGTTGGTCAGAGTGAGAATTCCCAGGAGTTTTTGTGGGACTGAGCTGGTCTCCCAAAGGTCAGATCAGCTCGGGAGGCAGTGAGAGGCAAGGGCTGTCCCTGAGGACAGAGCTGTCTTTGGAAAACACTGGAGGTAAAATGGGTCAAAACACAGTTCTTCACTTTTATTTTCCCCCCACAGTCTGGAAATAACTGCCCTAGACTCTGAGCTGCTTCACCTGAGCCCCGCAAACCCCAATGTGAACTTGGGAGGTTTCAGTCCCACAACACACCAGTAAGCCAGGAAAGAATTGCTGTTCCCATTTGGAGCCAGGGAGTGGCTGTGACCTCCCAAAAGATGATCCATCTCAGCCCATGGCAGAGCTGAGGCTGTCATTCCAGAGTTCAGGTTCCTGTTCACTGCCTTGGCAGCCTTAAAAACAAACAAGCAGTAACTTTTACAGACTTGAGCTTCCTAGTTCTGATTGTGAATTGCAAATAGGATTACATTTCCAAGGAAAAGGCTAAACTGAGTTTTCAGAGAAGAAAACTAAACTGTAGAATTAGAAAGCTAAACAGGAAATTTAGCAAACTAAAGTGTAAAATTATCCTTGGAGAGAAGAGAATATTATCCAAGGCCCTTTGATAATACCAATACATTAATTGCATTAGTGATATGATTGTTCTGCGGGCAGCACCACAAGCCTGGGTGGGACAACCAGTGGGAAGACCTGTTGCTATCTGGCAGTAACTGTGGATACAGGAGTGCCTACCCTGTTGTAGTGTCAGGCACAGGCACACACACAGCCTAACAAAACACTCATTTAATGAAGGCAGAGTTTTCTAGTTGGGTTTTTGTTGTTGTTGTTTTCTTTGCAACAAATGAGATGGTTTTTGAGCCCTGGTGAGACAAATGGTTATCAGAACATCAAGGTCTGGGTTTCGTGAGAACCCATCCATGGAGTGCCTGTGGTTTTGTTGCAGCAGTGCTCCCATGATGGCAATCACTCCTAGATGTCCACCACGTGAAAGGGGAAAACGTGATCCTAGTACAGATTCTTGCTTTGAAAGGCTCCTGGTGGTTTAGATTTGTTCCAGAGTAGCAGCTCCTTGCCCCACGTCAGCAGCCTGTGGGCACCGAGGGAACATGGGTTCACAGTCTGGGGTGCTGGGGCTGGACCCTCTGCCTTTGAGACCTTCACTCTTCTCCAACTGGCTTTGGTGTTTCTGGTGGAGCAGTAATTCTGCTGAGAAATGGGAACTCCAGCCTTGCTGAGGTGTTTCCACTCCATCCTTCAGCAGCAGCACTGTTAGTGGCAGTCAGGGGGAGGGAATCACAGCATCACAGCCTGGTGGGGGTTGGAAGGAACCTCTGGAGATTGAGTCCAACCCCCTGCCAGAGCAGGTCACTCAGAAATGCAGCCAGACAGGGCTGGAAAGTCTCCAGAAGGAGACTCCACAGCCCCTCTGGGGAATCTGTCCCAGGAAGGGGCCTCAGGAGGCCATTTAGTGAATTTGCTTTGGTTTTCCTCCAAAGTTTAGCATTTTGCACTTTTTCAGCCAACATCATGTTTTGATTCCTACTTCCCTACTTATCATTTTGACCATTTCCCTACTTATCATTCGAATTCCGATTCCTAAATCCTTTCAGCCTCCTCTTTTGGAGCCATCTTTAAGTGTGCTCCCCGTGCCATCAGCCACTGATTAATTAAAACACTGAAAAGCATCAGGACCATAATGACCAGTGGAGCTGCTGTTTAGTAGAAGCATCAGGACCACAATGACCAGTGGAGCTGCTGTTCAGGAGGAGGTTTGCAGTCCCAAGTGCAGCAGTGTGGAAAAGCCTCTGAGAGGAAGGTTGGATGTCAGTTTTTCTCGAGCCTTGCTTGCTCCCTGATAACCATCTCCGGTCACATTGTTCTCGTTGCACCAGAACCCACCTCTCTGTTCCACTCTCCATTATTTACTGACCGCAGAGAGATGCTACAGGAAGCAAAGCCTCTAATTTGAGCTGTGCTCTGTAGCTGAGGGTTTGCTCACGGTGCCCCCGTGTTCTAAAAATCACCCTGACAAACCACGCGATGGAAACGAGTCACAGCCCGGGCTGCACCCTGCTGCTCGTGCTCTGGGTCACCTCCAGGGTGACACGCTGGTCACGGGAGGGACTCGTCCCACTCCCTGGGCAAGGAGGGAGAGGAATCTTTGTGATCCCCTGACAGAGGCTGTCCCTGCACCCGGGCAGCAGTCACAACAGTGACCCTGGGAAACAATAACAAACCAATGCTTTAATTGTCCTTCATGACACAAGTAAGAAATGGGACAGATAAATTCCAAGGAAAAGGAAGAAAGAGTTCTTAGGAAAGAGGAAAGAACAGGAGCAGTGAGAGAGTGAGGGGGAGAGAGAGAGAAAAGGTTCTCACCACCCATGAATCTAGTGATGTCTCATTGTCAATCCAAATCTTCAGTTCTTTGGTGGTGGGTGCACCCCAGTCAGTATTTTTCCATCTCTTTATACCCTTTTGATATCTGGGTGGCATTCCCAACTTCCACAAGAGTCGATTAGCATGAGCCAGGAGCAGAGTGGCACCTGCCACCCACCTGCCCCATGGTGCACTCAGCAGAAGCACTTAACTAAAGAGCAGAGTCCCACCCAGACAGAGCTCAGCTCCTCCTGCTGTTAAAGCCTCTCTGCAAGGAGACAAAGATAAATTTAAAACCAACACTTCTCTCCCAGACCTCATCACCACACAGGGTAGGACACCCAGTAGCCAGGCTCTCAGGGTGACAGCAGTTTGAGAGATGGCTCCTCACCTGGCACTTACAGGGAGGATCTCTATGAGGGAGAGCTCTGGCACAGCTCTTATGGAAGTGTTTTATAAGGATCAGATCCCACCTGGACCATGTGCTGAGGTTGGGAGCATCCCAGGGCCAGCTCAGCTGGAGTCAGGGATGGCCCCAGTCAGTGTTCTTGAGCAGGAGGTGGTGACACAAGGTGGGAAATGCTCAGGATGTGGGAGCCACCCCCAGCCCCTCACTGTGTCAATCACCAGGGTTGGGAGCTTGGCTCGTCCTGGAATTCCAGAGACAGGTGTGAGAGCACTGAGTGGATCTGAACCAAAGGGAAGAAGGTGATTTATTTGTCTGCAGTATTTCTTCCAGCATCCCAGGAGCTGTTGCTGTTTTCTGGGGGGCTGTTGAGCTGTCCCAACTACTGAGCTTGCAGGACACTTCAGAACCACAGCCTGCAGTGTGTTCATGGCTTTGGAGATCTGGAGTGCTTTCCTTTGAAAGAGGAAAAGAGGAAAGAAACTTCTCCCTTTGTTTTTTCTTTTTGAGCAAAGCACTTGGCCATTTCTGTCAGTCCAGCCTGGAATTTATTTTTAGATACATATTATAATTAGATAATTAGCTCTTTAAACTAATGTCACGACGTGCAGTGGAATTGCCCAGTGGGTGAAGTAATTGAAGAGGGAGACAGGGCAGGATGATGATTCTCTGTCTGAGAAGTCTTTAGAGGATTCAGAACGATTGAAAACAAAATGTTTCCTAAATACTAAATATTATTCTTGGATTGTTTAATAAATGAGTCAGAAGAAAGAGGTGGGTGAGGTAATTTTCACTTAGCTTTTGAGTAGAGAGAGCAATGTTGTGGGAGAGAACCACTGCAACCACCTGTGTCTCAGTGGGAGCAGACAGCATTTCCCTGAGGCTGTTACAGAGACATTGTCAAAGACCTTTTGTGGCCCATAAATAAGATTATTTTATTTATTTATGTATTTCCTTCAGGAAAAAAAAAAATAAATGGCCTTTAGCAAGGAGTAGAAAATCATAGTGTGAAAGTAAAGACCCTCAGCATTAAGCCAGCAGACAGACATGGAGCTGGAGGCTTGCTGCTTACAGATGTCCCAGAACACAGTATGTAGGTCACCAGTTCGTGTCTCAGCAGCTGAGTGAGGATTGTTACCTCTGCGGGAGCTGCTCCTCTGCCCTCTTGACACCCAGTTAAGACAGTTCCCTCGATGGCACATAAATACCTGCCTGATGTGCAGATTCCAAGTGTGTTTCCAGGGCTGGCAAAGGGGACTTGGCAGAAACTTTCACTCTCTGAGCCTGTCAGGAAAAAAAAAGATTTGGAAGGTGTGAAGTTAAAACCTTAGTGAAGTTGTGAAGAGGAACTAAAGAACAGAATGAGAGGTGAAGAAATGGTGGGGACCAGGCAGCTGCTCCAGGGACAGGGAGTGTTTTGTGAATTGTGCTTTGTTTTTTGGGGCTTTTTTTGACTGTGCAGCCCTGTTTGTGGAATTATCTCGTTCAGGGGAGCTGTGGGTTCTTGGGGTTTGCTCCATTTGAATGACTCTTCCCAATGACTTGCACAGTGACCCCACTGAGGTGACAAACTGTCAGGGACAGTCCAGAGCTTGAGCTGCACTTACCTAAAGGTGACATAAAGGGCTCGAAGCATATTCCAGATTTTGGATCATGAGACTTAAGCAGCAAATCTGAGAAAAAAAAAATAACATATATATATCCCATATCATCATTGTCAAGAATTAACTGAAGATCCTGGTCAGACTCCAAAGGGCTGATGATGTAGCTTCAACTTCACCTGAAGCTTCCCTCCCATCATGTGAACTGCTCTCAGTGCCTGGTACTGGAAGCAGCTGCCTTTTAGCAGTCGATTAACATAGTTATGAAGCCTCTAAACATCCTGGAGTCGTTTGGAAGGAGAATCAGCCTAGAAAAGCCAGGTGTGAGGCCCTGCAGGGCACCGTGGCTCTGGTTACCCCCTGCACCGTGGGACCCCAGCCTGCTGGGGTAGGACCCGGGCAGTGCTGAGCTGCAGCCACCCTGAGGCAGACTGGGAGCTGGGGTTTGTGGTGGTGAGTACTTAGGAAGCACTTTACCTTTTCAAAACGCTGAACAAACATTAACAAATAGTTCTGGCTGAGGTTTGGTGAGTCACGGTTGGGGCTGAACTGAAACTCCTATGGTATCAATAACAGTGATCACAAACAAGTGAGGAGAGCCTGTGAAATCGATAGGGGACTGCTGTCTGCTCTCCTGGGGAGGGATGATGCTGCATTTTTTATCCCTTGGCAAACTGAAATCTAAGCACAGGACTTTGTAAAACTGCCTTTCCCAGCACCACGGAATGACAGGGGCTGGAAGGGACCTCAGGAGGTGGTCTAGAGCAACCCCCCTGCCAAGCAACCCTGCAGATGTGGCACTTGAGGGCACGGCTTGGTGCTCCTGGACAGGTTTAGTGCGAGGTTTGATGGTCTTGGAGGTCATTTCTAGCCTTCATGACTCCTGATTCTCCCCATGATGCTCCTGGATGCTGCCCCTCTGTGCTCCTGCTGATGGAAATGCAGCATGGCTGGGGCTGGAGGGAGCCCTGGGGAAAGGGAGAGAGCCCGGGGAAAGGGGAAGGTCCCCAGAACAGCAGCCCTGGGGAAAGGGGCAGGTTCCCAAAATGGTGACCCCAGGGAAAGGGGCAGGTCCCCAGAACAGCAGCCCAGTCTCAGTGGAGCCATCTCACGTGTGCCTCTCCTAAAATGAGAGTTGCTGGAGGTGGCAATGAGCTTGAAAACACCTCATGCTTGCTTGGAGAAAACTTTCTTAATTAGTTTTGGGTGCAGTATTCAGGAGGAAAAAAAAGAAAATGAAGTGATAATGACAACTGTAATAAGAGAGTTGCAGTGAGTATTGCAAGGTTCTGTTGTTCAGATTTTAACAGGACATTGATGAACTGTGTGCAAGCTTCTTGGTGCTCCATTCAGACATCTACACAGGACTGTAGCCAAAAAAGCCCAGCAGGAACCCCAAGTGCCTCACCCCGAGGTCTGAAGTGCCCTGTCAGTCTGCAGGTGTCAGAGCCTTACTCAGAATCAAACAGCAGGGCTAACAGAGGTGGTGTCTCCAGCTCTGTTCTGTAACCAGCCCCTTGATTTCACCCTTCTCTGGCTGAGAGCTGCTGGTTCCTGTGGTCTGTGCTCCCTGAGCTCCTTGCTGGGCTCTGCTGCCTGCAGCTGGTGCCCGTGACACAAAGAGCCAGAGCAGCAGAAAGAAAACAAATTCCCATCCAGTGTTCCCCTCACTGAGTGTGGCCAGCTCCAGAGATTCCACCTCTCATCAATTCCTTTTATTTATTTTTTTTTTTTCACTTTTTCACCTACATGTTTTCTGTTTTGTTCTATTTTTTTTCTCTCCCACGTTTCCCAACCCAGCGGGTGTGGAGGGGAGGCACCTCAAGGCAGAGATGGGGAGTGAAAGAGCCCTTGTGCTGGACAGGCTAGCAAGCAACGTGGCAAAGAGAAAAAGCTCCATGCCTCAGAAATTTATTGGTAAGAACAAAAAAGCTTTTCATGTGCAACGGTTCCATGTGTGCGAGCTGGTAACCTCTGGTACAATACCTCTGCTTCTTTCCAGTGTCCTTCTCGAGGCTGTCATCTAATAGAGGAGAATAGGAAGTGACTCTGATTATTCTGATGTGTTTTTAGCTGTTGGTTGTAAGGTTTTGTTTAAAATAACTGATATACTCTGTTAGATGCTTCAGCGGGGTGGCAGCTGCTGTTGTGCTTTGTGTCTCTGTGCAGGCAACTGATAAATGTCTTGTGTGAGCTTCCACGTGTTGTGTTCTGTTACCTGTGCGTGTGAAAGGTTCTCTGCTGGGCTCTACAGCAAAAGGAACAGGAAGGTTTGACACTGGCAGGAGCTGAAGGTACTTGCAGGATGCGTGTGTGGAGTCAGGCCCAGAGACAGAGCAGTGCTGGGCTCCTGTTACTCACCCCCCTGCCTCTGAGTGTGATGAAAAACTAGCAAAGCCTTTCTTGTGGTAATTGGAGCAACACGATGTTTCCACGGGGTTTTCTTTGCATTAATTGTATGTGACTGAGCTTTGCATGTCGGGGATCCTGGGTACGGGTTTGGCAGGTTCTGTTTTCAGTGAACAGCTCCTGGCCAGGGCTGTTTCATCAAACTTGCCTTTGCAGGAGTTAAACTGCAGCTCTGCTGTCCTGAGTAAAAACCAGATTTGCCCAGCAGTGCTGCTGGTGCCTCACGGGCTCTGTTCTGCCTGGGTGTGCAACACACTGAGCAGTTCTCCTCAAGATGAGCTTCACCTTTGGAAGAAGGTGGGAAATGCCCACCCATCCATCTGGGGAGGGGAGAAGCGTGGGGCTGGGGGAGCAGGGAGGGACCCTGCTGGGCAGGGGGCTGCCCAAGGCCAAATCCTGGGTGCTGGGTGAGGGGCTGTGCCAGGGTGACAAGCAGTTGTGCTGCTGCAGCCACAGACCCAGAACAGCAGCTGCCTGCATGCAGCTCCTGCTGGGTTTGGTGGGTAGCACTGGACTTGAAGCTGTGAAAAGCAGTGGCTTTTCTTTAGACACCTTTGTAAGGCTTCAGAAAGGTCACATTTTTATACTGGAGTGGAGTAACCCAGCCCTCTCCAGCTGGGTGCTCGGGGTACTTCATTCTGAAACTGTTGACTGTGTGACTCTGCCAGTCACTCCGTGATTCAGTCACACGGATGCAAATGCTTTGAAAACCCTCAGCTTCCATCCTTGTCTCTTTTAGCCCCGAGACCAGCTTCAGCCTGGCTTGTTTTCCATCCCCACCAAGGCCTTTCTGTAGCTTACCCAACACATCTGCAGCGGGGTGTGAAGACCCAGGGGTTTTCTGTCTGTTTTTGTGTTCCCAGATGGAGCAGATCCTGTTTGGATCTTGCTCTGCAGGTGGCAGGACCAGCCACTGCGTCACACCAGGGGTCTGGTGGAGAAGGTGGAGAGCCCAGGGCAGTTCACCTAAAGGAACAGAACAAGTGATTTCTGAAAGCTGAGGGTTTTTCTGACCCTGTGCGAGTGACACGTTTCTGTCGGGGGACGTGTGACAAAAAATTACTCACTCGCTCCCTTTCATCCCTGGGAAGAAATGTTTGCAAGAGCAGCCTGGGTGACCTTGGTGTGACATGGGTGACTCTGTGAGCTGTGTGTGGGAGTGTGAATCTGCCAGGACAGCCTCGGGATTTCTTGGGGAACGGGTGCTGATGTTTCATGTTGTCAGGAAGGAGGGCTAGGGATGTGTACTCACAAGGCAGCTTTGTCTGGCTCCTTTCTCTGAATGAAGTCTATTGATCAGGGGGAAAAAAAAACCCAAAACCTTTATTTGAGGGCTCTGCAGAGATTCACACAAGCACCAGGAGCTCTGCCCACTTGATTGTGTCACGTTCTCATCTTCAGCAGCTCTCGTGTGCACACGTGTAGGTCTCAAAGAAGGGCACAGACCAGCAGAGCGTGTTCTGGACATAACCTCTGCACTAGGCCCCTGTTCAGAGGCTTCTCCTGCAAACACCCCATCCTCAGCTTTTCCTGGAGTCAGGAGGGAACAAGGATTTGAAGGAGAGTTTATTATTTTGAGTGTCTTTTTTTCCGTGGGTTTTTATTTTGTGTGTGCATGGTTCCAGATCTACTAACCCTGGGGTTTTTTACTTCCTGCTTTGATTAATGAACAGATATTTAAAAAGAAAAAAAAAGCAAATATAAATAGCCCAGGTGAACAAATCCCTGTGCTGGTGCCACTTCCCTGCTCTGCAAACACTCATGGGGCTGCTTCTTCAGTCGATGCTGGTTGAAGGTACCCAGTGCAGTCAGTGCTGGGGTGTCAGGAAGGTGGGGCCAGGCTCTTCTCAGGGGTGGCCAGTGACA
Organism: Ispidina picta; assembly: GCA_033439845.1. NCBI lineage: Eukaryota > Metazoa > Chordata > Aves > Coraciiformes > Alcedinidae > Ispidina > Ispidina picta. The sequence continues at coordinate 2,159 of JAABNV010007798.1, read as the reverse complement.
GGGTGAGGAGCAGTGGCTGTATACTGGGAAACAGGAGGTTTAACTGGGAGGGTGGCAGAGGCTGGCACAGGCTGCCCAGACAGGTGGTGGAATCTCCATCTCTGGAGACTTTCAAAAGCTGCCTGGATCCGTTCCTGAGTGATCTGCCCTGGGTGACCCTGCTCTGGCAGGGGGGTTGGATTTGATCTTTAGGGGTCCCTTCCAACTCCCACCCTTCTGGGATTCCTGCCAGTTTACCCAGCTGAGCACCCTGGCCTGTGTATTTTCATTTCTTCCTTTTTAACCCGGAAAACACGTTTTCAAAATAGATTGCTGATGGGTAGAAGCACTTGGGGCAGTTCTGGCCCAGTAACCAACCCCACTGGTGCCCAGCACGTGCGGTCTGGTGGAAGGCACTGCTCTGGCCCACACGGCAGCAGGCAGTGGGTCACTCCCTGTTCCCAGTGCCCACACCCCAGAATATCTCCCTAGGGTTCCGAGTAAGCGGCGCCTCGCCGAGCGCCCACGCTGTGGGTGAGGTGTGGAGGGCTGAGCTGCTGCTTCACACCGAGACAAGAAAAGAGGAAAGACCAGTGGCTGTGTCATCAGTGAACCCCAGAGAGCCTGGACATGGGTGTTTTAATGTCGTGTTTTTCCAGTAACTCTGTGGCACTTCACAGCTGAACCCAGAATAACCTGCTGGCTGTGGAGAGAAACCCCAATTGCTTCTGGCAGAGGCTGTCCTGCCTCTCCACTCCCCAGGCACTCCTTCCCCTGTGTTTAAACCATCAGTGCCTGCTTTAAATCATAGATATCAGCTTTAGACCATCAGTGTCAGCTTTAAATCATTGATATCAACAACTTTAAATCCTCCATCTCCTGGTTGGATCCTGAAGTGTCCTTTCCAGCCATCATGATTCCATTGTATCAACTCTAAATCCTCACTATCAGCTTCCTTCTGGGTGCTTGCTGCCCTTCCCGAGGGAAGCACCAAGCTGGCTTTTGGATGGAGGGGAAACAGAATGCTCCATGGAGGGCAGCCCTGACCCTCCTGGCTGTGGCACGGTGCCAGTGCTGGGCACTCTGGAGGTGTCAGGAGCTCTTGGATGCAGAGTCAGCCTCCTAAACACAGGTATCCAACCTCACCTGGAATATCTCCAGGGATGGGGCCTCAACCACCTCCATGGGGAGCTTCTACCACCCTCAAGGTCAA
>JAABNV010007795.1:0-23025 GCA_033439845.1 Ispidina picta | reverse complement strand
GCTAAATCAAGATGCTTTTGAAGAAATGTATGATAATAAGTGTATGATAATAATCTTTCAATATTTTCATTATTTTTTGTTTTCCTTTCCTCAAATGTTCCATATACACTTATCTCCTGAAGTGATTTAACATGTTACTTGTGTACAAGAGCCAGAACAACAGCAAATAGGCCTTTGATTTTTCTAGCATTGATACAAAAGTACAACTAAACACACTTTTCCTAGCTGTAACTATATATACATGAAGTAATAGATGCATGTTCCAATAAAATTGAAATTTGTTACTACCAAGTGAAACCACAGCTTGGGAAGACATTAACAGGAATCAATTAAGTTAATCAAAACTGCTTAAAATCTTAAGGACTAATCAAAGTTCTACCTTGTGGAAGAACACTCATGCCATGCAAATGATTTGATTTTTTTTTAAAGCCATAAAGGTTTATCTGCAATAAATTTAAATTTCTAACCTCTCTCAGCCATGAAATGGAATGTAAACTTAAGGATGAGTAATCTGAAAGTACCTTGTACACGATTATTTCTTCTCTGCTAACAATACTTTTGAAAGACTGTTGGGAGGCCCTCATTAACACCCTGGGAGTTCTGTAGCTGCAGGGTAACCATTTTATCCACATGCATTCTAAAAAAAAAATAATCTGTTCTGATAGGGAAGGAGTGTCTGTGACAAAATACCAAGGACATTTAAACCTCTTGATACTTGAAATATCAAACAAGATGATGTAAGAAACCACCTCCATCCACAAGTTTCCATATGCAATTTTCATTTCTGTCTCCAAAATACAAGATAAAGCTTCTCCCAAGTTCTTTTCAAGGTCTGGAAGCACAGTTAGGAACTGTGCAGTAGGAGCAGCACCACCTCCTCCTGCTTTCTGCCGTTCTGCATCTGTCAAGACAAATATAATAAAAAGATACTTATTGCAACTGTTTCTGTACCTGATTTATGTGGATAGGACACAAACAACTTGTCCCATATATAAAGACAGACTGTGCTTCATGTTCTAAAGCAGATAAGCTAATTAGGTTTCAAGTATTTCCAGTTGTACTCACTTGCACTGTGGATATTTTTAATTATGAGCTACTAACTAAGATTAATTTCCCCAGAACATTATTCATTTGTGATCTCATTCCATAGTTCTCTTTTCCTTAAATAACTTAGGTTATATACAGCCAGTGGGATTATCAGGAAGATCACTTCTTGATATCACAAGCTCTACTTGCATTTGAGACACAGTCTAGTTGGAGGCCTGCAGCAAGTAGTGCTCCCCAGGGGACACAGTACTGGGTCCAGTCCTGACCTGGATGAAGGGGCAGAGGGCAGCCTCAGCAAGTTTGCTATTGGCACAAAAGTGGGAGGAGAGGCTGACACACCAGAAGGCTGTGCTGCCAACCAGCAACATCTGGACAGGTTGGAGAATTGGGCTGAAAGAAACATTCTGTAATTCAACATGGGCAAGAGTAGAGTCCTGCATTTAGGAACAACCCCCTGCACTAGGACAGGTCGGGGGCTGCCTTGCTGGAAAGCAGCTCTGTGGAAAAAAACTTGTGAGAGCTGGGGGACAAGGTCATAATGAGCCAGCAATGGGCCCTTGTGGCCAAGAAGGACAAGGATGCATCAAGAAGAGTGTGGCCAATAGGTCAAAGGAGGTTCTCCTCCCTCATCATGTTTGAATTTCCTAGACAGGTGTTTTAATAAAAGTCTCAAACTTTCAGAAAACCATTTCCTTTTGAAAAGAATAAATCTACCACAAACAAAAAGCATACCTAAGGATTCAAGTGTGTGAAAACTGAAGTAGTAGCAGAAACTTTTCTCCCTCTCCTATACTGATTATTACATGTCTCATAAATCAGTGTACATGCAAATTAAACAAACTTCCCACCTTTTGACTGCTGCAGCTCAGCACAGTTCTGGTTCCTATTCAGATTCTGTAGAGCAGTAGCCAAATCAGCTTTACAAAATGCTTTCACCTCACTCACAATGGCTTTATTACATAAATTTTTATCATCCCTAGGGAATTAAATGAGAATTAATTATTAATTAATTTTCTGTTGACAGAAAACTGACACTACTGCATGGTAAGTGATAAAACAACACTCTGATAAAATTGTCTGTGGTCAGTTTATTTTGTGAGCTTCATTATACATGTTTTCTTTCCCCAGTAATTAGAAGCAGTTAAATATATTAAAGCTGAAAATTAACTAAAGAACCTACTCTGAAAAAAAAATTAGAAACATACTGAAAAATGTTTCAGGGTCTACACTTGGTTTAAGGAAAAACAAGCTGTAAATACTATATGCTAAATAAAAAATGCAATGATGTGTAGTTGTTATTATCTTCAAATGTAAACAAAGCAATAATTCTAAGTACTATATTGCTGTGGTTCTAGCAAGGACCAAAGCAAGCTGTGCACAGTGCCTGTCAAGGAATATTTAAACCCTTTAAAACTATGCATAAAGTTGAGAACCAATACTCAGAAGTCAGCTGCTATCCTCATAAAACAAGACCAGAGGCAAATCCATCTCCACCTTCCCTCTAAGAGCCACCCCTGACAATGTTTATCACTGTTGCCAACCAGGTGAGCAGAAACAGAAGTATCTAACTGGGTCTCAATCATTAACACAAATATTTTTTTTTCGATTTGGGGAATATTTTTTAATGATAAATTGGAATAAAATCTGAGAATGCTATGCTTAAAAAGTTCCAAAAATTGAGTATTGAGCAAACACAATTCTACTTCAGGCCTCAAGTATCCAAAAGGTTATAAAGTCTACAAGCTTTGTGGTTTATTATATCCCTCTACTCTAGCTTTTCAGAGGGTGATTGCTCATCCAAAAGCTTACTTCAGAAACAGCTCTTCATTTGAAAATAGTGCATTTGGCATGAGACTTACACCTCATAAGAGACCTGAAACTAGAGAGTAACTCACGTGCAGAGGATGACCACAGCCTGAGGAAAGAGGTTCTGATACTGCAGACAACACTGCAAAACCCGGTCGTCGTTGTTCTCATCACTCAGACCATCTGCAAATTCAGTTAGGACAGTGCTGACATGAAATACTTCAGTGTAGCTGTGGTACTTTGTTTTTGTTTTAAGTGGAATACCCCCAAGACAGAGAAGTGTCACCTGAATACAAACCTGAGCTTTGAGTTCTTAGTAACTCAACACTGCTCTGGTCTTGCCAGAAAACCTCAAGTGAGCAACACATAAAACCAAAAGCACACAACTTATCTTCAGCTCATAGGGAAAAGTAATTAGATGATTCTTCATTAAGTAATCCCACACTTACTTCTAAAAGTGAGAAACGATTGATAAAACAAGAGTGAACAATACACTAATCTAATATAGTATTTCATGCTATACCCTTAAATATACTCTGAAGTCAGCTACAAATCTATCAGCTAATTTTAATTAGCAAACTGCAGAGAGAAGACTGCAATGAACTCCAAAATTTAGTGCTGAGGTGAACTGCAATCATTAAGTCCCCAAAACAAATTGATTGCACATATATTACACATTTTTTGAGAAGCAAGCTGCATGGATTGGCCCCACAATTTGGAATCTTGGTTTTTGAGACACTTGTAGATGAACTGGACTGCAGGGATAGCCTTGTCCCGAGCATGCTGCAACATTTTTCCCTTCTTCAAGTTGTCCAGCTCCTGCAGAACGACCCAGGGAATTATTAATGCAAGTCTGCCAACACCTGGAAGAAGAAAAATAAAATACAACCGAAAAACCAAATACAGTCAAAAAACCAAAGATGTTTGGAGGAGCCTTATAAACTACTACAGGTAACTTATAATCCAGAGATCATATTTACCTAAGTTCATGTTTTAGGGTTTGGGGTTTTTTTTGCCAGTAGTTTTCAAATTCCATGTTCAAGAGAATTAAACAAAGAAAAAAGGGCAAGTTCCCACTTCCTAATCTAACCTCAAAGTGGCACTGCATTGGTAAGAATGACAATATTAGGCAAACACAAGGAAGGCTATTTTAATCAACAGAATACTTTGATAAGTAACATTATGAAGTATATTTGAAGCCATTAGCATGGTGTCACACACACATTGGAAGATGTTAAAGCAAGGTGACAGCAGCTGAAATAACAGGCTGAAAATACCTGAACAACCACAGCAATCACTGTGCCAAAACAATCAACTTGAAGGAGCAATGGTGTGTGCCAATTGCCAAGCAGCATTCCGAGGGCAAGGAATATGGATGCTGGACCATGCTTTTATTTGAAGACAAGTATGGTCTGAACTTTAGAAGTATTATATATGAAACAGATGGTAAATCAGAAATGCAATGACTGTTTTATTGGTCCACCCAACAGTTTTCTTCCTTCACATGACAACAATACATTTTTTGGGGAGGAAAAAAAGTACATTAATATCTATTTGCTTTGTAATAAATAGGTCAGGAATCAGCAGCCTTCTGGTCTGGTGCACGACCAGAAATTCTAAAAACCACATCCCAGTATACATAAGGCAACACCATTCCTAATATGGGAACGAGAAACAGAGCCTGGCACACTCTTGAAAATACTCAGGCCCTTAGTAAAGTTATTTTTCAGGTGGCCAGAATGTGTTCACTAGCTGAGTGCATCAGAGCATCCTAAATACTCTGATAGATTCCAAATACATCTACCATTGACTGACATGGATGATCCCAGTCCTCTAACATTGAATCACAAAAAGCTTCAAAAGGTATTAAACCCAAACATGAAAGCCAGGGTCTGCAATCTGAATTCCTGAGAAGTTGTTCACATACCTTGGGAAATCTGTGACCTTCACCAAGAAGGAAATGAAGCCCTGACTGACTGCTTAGCAGATTGTACATGCTTTGAGATTTATAGGGTAAAAAAAGTACTAAAATGAAAGTAGAAAATATCATTACATTAGTAATGTATTAAATGCTTAAAAGTATGTTAGCCCTGGAGATGCTCAAAAAAACATCTAGATATGGCACTTCAGGACATGGTTTAGTGGTCATAATGTTCAGTAGATGGACTTGATGATCTTTAAGGTCATTTCCAACCTTAACAATTCTATGATCATCATTCTGTGTTCTTACAATAGGTGACATTTATTCACCTTTTATCTCAAGCAATGATCAATAGAACAAGAGGTAACAGCCTCAAGAGGCACCAGGGGAAGTTTAGATAACAGGAAAATCTTCTTTCCCAAATAGATTTAGAAGACCTGGCCCAGGCTGCTCATGGTAATGGTGGAACACCCATCCCTGAAGAGGTTTCAAAGCTGTGGAGATGTGGTTCTGAGGGACATGGTTTAGTGGTGACCTGGTGGTGCTGGTTAACAGTTGGACTTTATGATCTTCAAGGTCTTTTCCAACCAAAACCATTCTATGCTTCTATGATTCTCTGCAGCTATAGCACAGTAAGTTCTACTTTCATAGCTGAATTTTCCTTAAGTGGCAGCTTGTTTGGGTGCACAGAACCAGGCTCTCAAGTGCAAGCCTTCTGCCTCTACATGAAACCTGCTGCCTTTATATGGAACATAAGTTTGGTTTTCTTCACATGGCCTGAAGTTCTTACACATCTGTTTTTTCTTAAAATATCTTATTGATTACCATGCATTTACATACCTGGTATATCCTTAGCTTTCAGGGATCTGACAAATTCAAGGTGACTAATCATTATGTTTGTGTCAATCACCACTAATAAGTTCAGACCAGAAGTAAAAGCCTCTGGGGGGACAAAAAAAAAAGAGGGAAACAAAGAAAAGAAAAACAAACAACAAACAAAACAGTTGTGAAAATCAGTTGTGCTGCAATAACTAATTGCAAGTAAATAGCACAGAACATCAAATCATGACATACCAGCAGAAATATTTAAATCTGGTTCTGGAAGATCTATTTCCATACTTGTAAGTTCTCCACGTGTCTGCACTACAGACAGCACCATCCTCTTCTCAACACGAGCAACATGCAAATCTTCAACTATCTGCATCTACAATGACAAAAACTTGCATGTGTGAAAATTGTAGGGGATCACTTAAGAATTTTCCTCAAAAGCCACGTTTGTATTAATGCTGTTGTTAAATTGGACTAGAAATGAACCATTCATTTTTCTTAAAAGCATGTCTCTTCTTCAACTTGAAGGTTAGAGGATGGAAAATGAGGTAGCTAGAGTGTGTAAGCAGCTGTGAAGGCCTCCTATGTTGCAGGGAGTAACAGGAAGACAAGCTATCTCAGAAAGATCCTGCTAAGCAGTACTTGAACAAGTTTGTTTTGTATTTGAAACAAATACTCCACATTTCTGAAGTCTAGATCATAAAGCAAGAATATAAAATACTAGAAAAGGTGATGGAATTGTCCAGTTACACAGCCTTGGTGCTATAACTTTTTACTACAACTTACAAGTGTTAAATTAAAGCATTACTAACCTCTTGGTCTGTTTCTGGGTTCTGACTGTCTTGAGGGGGAGGAAAGACTTCAAAGTTCTGTAAAAGAATTAAAAATAAATCAAACAAACAAACATACCAATTAAATAAAATATCAAGGAAGGCTGAGGGACAAGAAATCCCCATGTCAAGAGCTTTGGAATACCCAGCTCTTCTGTGTTGAACAAGTTCTTCACTAACCTTTTCCACAGAGTCAGATGTGCAGGGGACCTCCACATTCTAGAAACAAGTAGGAATGGAAAGAGAACACTTCTTAGTATTTTAGAGTGCTTCTGGGAGACCACTGAATATTCCCAGGAGAACTGAATAGGTAACAGAAAGCATATTTCCATATCCAAAAAGAAGCATCTCCAGACAAAAGATATTAGAAGGAGGGCTTTCTTTTAAAATAAATACTGTGGTTTACACCATAAGCCAAGTTTTCCAATCTCTTGTAGGTTTCTGACTATGTGATTCTTGCTCTGGGCTTCCCAAGACAAAGACAGACATGAATTTAATGAGTGAATGGAGCAAAGGGTCACTAAGGTGGGTAAAGGACTGGGGCACGTCATAGAAGAAGGTGAAAGAGCTGGAATTGTTTGTCTCAAACAAGAGAAGGGGGAGTCTTATCAATGTTTATAAATATCTGATGGGAGGATGTAAAAAAGATGGAACCAGCCTCTTAGCAGTGCCCAGTGCCAGGACAAGAGGCAGTGGGCACAAACTGAAGCACTTCAAATTCCATCTGAACATTAGAACTCCTACTTTTTTACAGTGAAGGTGCTTGAACAGGCTGCTCATCGTCCTCAGAAGTATTCAAAACCTGCCTGGACACAGTCCTGGTCACCTGCTCTGGGTGACCCTGCTTGAGCAAGGGGGCTGGACAAAATCATCTCCAGAGGTGCTTTCCAACCTCAGCAATTCCAGGGTTCTGTAGATAATTACTATCTTTGTCTACACAAAAAATGTTCACATTGCTGAAATGAGAACTGAACTCTCCAGAAATTCTAGGCAAGAATTAAACAAGAGCAACAAGAAAAAAAAAAATAATCACACAAGATAAAGTTGAGGTGCAGACACAAACACAAGCCAGAACTCAGAAAGAAACTGATTGCAGTCAAATGTGAAGTTCTGCAAGAAATGCATAAATTAAGTTTTAGATTTGCAACAAGTACTCTTGGCATCATTTTGCCATCGATGGGCACGTTTTGCAGGCAAGTTTTCATTAATTCAGGTTATTCATTCAAAAAAATGATACAACCATGTCCACTTAAAACAAATTCTGTTGACATTCCTAACTTGAAGTATTCTACATCCCCAGCAACAAACTAGAGCTATGAAAGTGTGTGTAATAGGTTTGTGCCTGCACATAATACCTTTATTCTTCTAATTTGCTTAACCATTCAGTAAAGCACAGGAACATTTTAATGTGGTTTACACTGGGATTGGAAAAATCCACCTAGTTTGCTATGAAATCCCACATTAAAGCTGCAAGAAGACAGTCTGCTTACATAAAACCCACCTGCCATTCAGAAGGGAGACTGAAACATCTACCTGTGCAATGCAAAGAACTGGGTTCTCATTACCTGCTTAAAACATAATGCTGCAGCTCCCACATCTCTGTCATCAGTCCTCCCTGAATTACCAGCAGCTTTAGAATCAGCATCTGTTTTTTCCTTTTTACAACAGTTCCATGGTTCTGGGGTTTCAGATGCTGGTGCCTGTTTACACACATGGCATTTTTTAGTAGGAATTGCCTCATATTCTTCTTCCTCATTCTCTTCTTCCCAAGGCCTAGGCAACATACTTGCCTTCTTAGTGAAGTGCCTATTCACACACACAGTCCCTGTGCAGGTGGGAGCTGGCTTCTTTGGAATTCTGACATCTTCACTCCTTGACCCCTCAGCCTTTCTCTGGGTGACACCTGCATTGTATGCAGATGATTTCAGTTTTTCCAACATAGCTTTTTCTGCTTTAAGCTTGAGCTTGCAGAGTCCAGCTTTCTTTGCCTTTTTCTTCTGTGCCTTTTTCCTCTGAAGTTCAAAGCTATGCCAGAGTCTTTTTCCTTCTGTTCCATCAAAACAACTTGTGCTGTAACCTGCCCCACTACTACTCACCCCATCAGAAGGGTGTGAACTTTTTGCATGATTTTGCATTTCTTTGGTTTTAAATTTAATAACTATTTTCTTCTGCTTTTCCCTGTGGATTGAACAAGTCTCCGTGGTTTTGCTTCTATTTGGAGATTTTTCTTGGAATTTAGGTGGAGAATCTCCTTGGGATCTACTTGGAGATTTTCCTTCAGATATCTTCAGAGCTTTTCCTTGGAATCTTCCATCTGTGCCATGAGAAATATTGGAACTTTGGTCTTGCTTCCTCTCTTTGCCATCTTTCTCTGTTTTGGATCTAGAGAAACATTGTTTTCTTTGGTAATGTAAAACAACACAACAAACACACAAGACTGCACCTGATTTATGCAGTTAGTTAAATATTTATGAGTCAGTCTGGTATGTTCTTAAACATGAACCTGCAGCAACATCTGTCCTTTAAAATTCTTTGATACAGCATTTGGAGTATTTCCATTTTCCCTGTCCTAGCTTATTTCTGTATTATATAGACAGGCCTTCACAACCCTTTTGATGGAGAAATGTTTGCTCACATCCAACCTAAACCTCCCCTGGCACAACTTAAGGCCATTTCCTCTTGTCTTGTCACCCTACCTGGTTCCAACCTCCTTTCAGGGAGTTGTTGAGAGCAAGAAAGTCTCCCCTAAGCCCCCTTTTCTCAAGCTGAACAAACTCAGATCCCTCACCTCTTCCTGTCTAGACCTGTGCTCTAGACCCTTCCCCACCTTCACTGCTCTTCTCTGAATTAGTCCAGTCCCTCAAAGTCCTTCTTGAGGTGAGAAGCCCAACCAAAACTGAATCCAGGATCTGAGGTTTAGCATCACCAGTGCTCAGTACAAGGGAGCTGCCCTAGTCCTGCAGACCACACTACTGCTGATCCAAACCAGGGTGCTGGTGACCTTCTTGGTCACCTAGGCACAGGCTGACCATCTCCAGCCAGATGTCTATCAACCCCAGCAGGTCCTTTCTGCCACACGGTTTCCAGACACACTTTTCCCAGTCTGTTACATTGAAAGGGATAGTTGTGACCAAGTGCAGGACCAGACACTTGGTCTTGTTGAACCTCATCCCACTGGCTTCGTCCATTGAAAAAAAAAAAAAAAAGGCTTTGGGACTACAGGAATCTATTAGAACTATTAAGATCACTGCAGAACTACCCTCCAGACTTCATTGGAATCTATTTTTTAGCTAACAAAACATCATATGCAACAAAATCAACAAGGTAGTGCTCAAAACAAAATAAATTGATCTTTTATGACAGTAGCATTGGAAAGATGTAACACCTTCAGAATTAAAAATTCTGAATTCTGCCTTCTCAACTATCTCCAGCTTGGCCAGTACCCACTAATTAATGCAATGCCAATACATCATAATTTCAAATACTTTTATTTGAACAAGTAGAGCAATATTACTTTAAATTCAGTATTAAAAAAAAAAAAAAAAAGGTTTGTGACTGTTCTAAGTTGTTCCATTTAATAATAGAGCAAGAATTTACCTCTGAAGTTCTGTCTCTCTTTTCACAGTGTGGTAATAAAAACGTATGTCTTTAGAGTCCTGAAAGGAAAAAAATCCAAGAGCAAATGGCAGTTAAAAAAACACAAACCTCTTAAGGTGGAACAAGCTATAATTTCATAGTAGATTCACTATGAATTTGAATAAATTAACCTTGAAAAAGGCAGCCACATACCTTGCTGTAAGTTAACATGTAGATTTTGTTATATTTAAGATCAACAGAAAGAGGAAAAAGTGAATGTGGCACAGTCCTGGGTTATAAATAGAGCAATCTCAACTAATTATACTAATTAATATGTATATGTAAATGTACATATTCAGGATTCACATGTATGTAAAAATGTACATTTCTCTGTATTCATAAAGATCATTAGGGAAGTAAATGTTACCTTCCAGACAACCTCCTAGGTAAGGCCAGCGAGAGGATATGTGTATGGGAGGGTTTTGAGCAGAAGCAATGTGCTATTAATTCTCAGGATTTACTAATGAGGTGGAACAGTGTGAAACTGCAGCTACATAGATCTGATGAAGAGAAAGATAGTCCCCAAAGAATGAACCTGAACAGGCCTTGCCTCAAAAGCAGCTACATCGTACTCATGCTGTGGAGTAACTGGAAAGAGACTTTGATGAGGTGAGAACAGTTCTATCCAGCACAGCTACTGGAGAGAACAAAGAGACAACTGACTCTGCTGAGAGGGGCTGTCTCCCAGGGCAGTTGATTTTTACACACCCTTGCATTATACGACTCAGTTTTCCCAAAACTACAGGCAGGGTGTAGGAAATTACAACAGAGAATAGTAACACATGGATTACTTCAGATAAGGAAGCTCCAGGCAGTACATGCTTTTACAAATGTTCACTCCTTCAATAATTAGGCCATGTTGACACAGGGAGGCCCTCAGGTCACTGTGACAGATTCTCCTCACTGGAGAGGCCTGCAAAGGCCTACGAGGTCTCAGCTATTTTACTTCCACATTCAGAAGCACTTCATTAAGAACAGGGTTGCAGAAACCAGTGGAGTCCTAATGAATGAAGGAAATGTTGAGACTTTTTCTGTTGTTGGTTCTGGGGCTGTAACAGCAGCAAAACTGACTGCATTGTAACTTAGGTTGCTGTTAAAGGTGGCTGCCACCAAGGGTGATATTGATGCAACTTGCTGCAGGAAAAGCTGTTAGACTGACAGGATAGGGATCAAAACGGTTTCACTGGTTTATTAACAACTCAACTGGCAACCTCTGGATCAACATTAGTAACAGCAAAAACTATAACAATAGGGCATAACAAAATGATGCCAGATCAGTTGACTTGGTGGTACCACAAGTCTTAATCTCACACACACTTTGGCATTCAAGCTGTTGAAGATGGAGGTGCTCCAGCCCCACCTACGTTACCTACACTACGGCCTTCTGCTGCTCTCAATGACCCCACCTTTAAATCCAATCACAAGACTGCTGAACAATTCACAATATAACAACAACAGTAACAATACACCTGTTCTTACCTCATCATCCTGGCCAGCTGGACAGTTTTTCTTTCCAGTTTTCTTTGGTTTCTTTTTAGGCATCTTCACAGCCTAAGAAAAGCAGCGTTGCCACTATTATTTATCTCAAGTTTTGACGTATAAAAAAGTTTCGACTGCATAAAGAAAACAAAAATATTATTACTCTTGTTTTCTCTTTACAGAGCCACAGCACATTTCAATAGAATTAATTATTCACACCTCATTACTAAGAGAACTTCACAGAAAGAAAAAAAAAGGATGGCAATTATGTTACCACCCGCTGCAGACCCGTATTTTGTACCAGTAAACATACCGGGCTATTAGACAAACATCCTTCTTTAGCATTTAGTCATCCAACCCTCGAGTTTTCAAGCAGGTCAACCACGCAGCTCCTGCTTTAGCCCCCGCCCCTTACCCTTCCTCGGGGGTGGAGATAAAAGTGTGACACTTCCCAACAGCTGCACCCCCCCCCTACACAACATCAGTCTTGCGAACCTGCGTAGCGCTTGCGAACGAGCAGAAGGCAGCAAGAAAACTCCATCAGAAGCTCCCAAAGCTCTAGAAGTGAATTTCTAGAGTCAGCTACCCAAACAGAGAACCCACGGAAAGCAGCTCAACCACAGAGCAGGGAAGACCAAAAGGGACGACTCTGAAGCAGCTTCCCCCATAGGCGGCTTGGAGCTGCTGAAGGAACAGCTGCAGCTCCTCCACGACCTCCCGCCCCCAACCCCACGGGTGTAGAAACACGGGGAGCCCCCCGGGGCCCCTCAGAGTACAGCCCGGCCGGCCTCCCCCACCCCCCCAGCGGTTGCCCGCACACCCCTTCCTTCCCCTCCCCTCCCACGGCACCCACCTAACCGCCGGCTCCGACGCACCCTCCCGGCCAAGTTGACAGCAGCTCCGCACCCTCGGATCCGGGCGGTTTCAGGCGGGCAGTCCTGGCCGACAGGTCTCAGGGGTACCCCGAGGGTCGCCCCATTCTCTGGCCGTGCGCTTCCCCGTCTGGCACAGCCCTACCCTCCCCCAGCGCTGCCCCAGCCCCTCCCCGCCGCGAGGAGCGCTGGGCAAGGCCCGGGCACCCCCGAAAGCCGAAGCCCCGAGGCGCTCTGGGAAATGTAGGCGGCAAGAACCCGCCTCCTCTCCTGCCGTACGTGCCGGGTCGCCATCGTCGAGCCTCCGCGCCCGCCCGCCTCCCTCCCTCAGCGCCGCCCCCCTCTCAAACAAGGGGTGTGTGGGGACAGCAGCGCGTACCCTCACTTCGCCTCTCTTCGGCAGCTGCTGGTCGCTCTCTGGAGAAGATGGCAGCGGCGGAGGCTGCGGAGGCCTCGCTGGCGCAGCTGTCCCCCGAGCAGGGGGAGCTGGGGCGGGAGGACGGCGATGAGGAGAATTCCGAAGGCGGCGGTAGCGAGGCTGCAGCAATCAGTGAGGCCCGGGCGTTGCGGGGTGTGCTGTGAGCGAGAGAAGCGGGGAGCGGTGCGGAGGGTGGCAGCGGGGCCCTCCGTCCTCTCTCTGAGGGGAGCGGAGCGGCCGCGCCGTCCTCGGGAGGTGCTGAGGGTGGGCGGAGGGCGGGGGAGCCGGGCCCTCCGTCCCGCTCCGAGGGGAATGGCGCTCGGCTTCTGCCCCTCTTCCCGGGGGTGCGCAGCCCCGCTCCGCTTGGGCGGCGCTGGGGGAGGGTGGTGTGGAGAGAGGCGGCTTCTCCATCCGCCTCGCAGGGGAGCGGCGGGGGCCGCCGTGCCCGGGAGAGGTGCCGGGGGCGGGAGAGCGCCGTGGGGAAGCGCGGGAAGGAGAAATCGCCTCAGAGCGCCTCGTGGGAGTTTGAATTTACAACCGGGCGCTTTCTCCCTTCGCCTGCGCTATGAAAATCCCGCGGGGTGAAGGAAGGAAGGCCCCGGTTTTCCCGACTTTGTGCGGACTGGTGCAGGCAGCGATGCCGGCCACACGTGGCCCTGTGGCGCCCGGCCGGGCTCGGCGCCTCAGGGAGCTTGGAAACCAGGAGCTTGTGTCGTCTTTTCCTCCCTTAAAATCTAACGAGACTGTAATTATTTTTTTATTAGTTCAAACTGCGGTCCCCAAGGTCCCGCTAAGAGCGGGGAGCGGCTCTTTGTGACACGGTGCCCCTGCCCCGCACGTTTTCTCCTCACCGTGTTTTGCCAAAATACATTTAAACTGGCTGCAGCGGTTTTCCAGTCCCGCCAAATGTGCCGTTGCTGCCAGCCACTTGCCACTGCATTTTTAAGAGTTGAAGCGAATTGACTCTTCTAATTAATAACCCCAGCCAAGTGTTCTGTAGGCACTCTGAAGTATCGTCGTGTTTGTGCGTAATCAGCGATTCCTGATGGGAATTATAAAATTCCTGCAAGCTTGCTTCAGTAGCAACCTACTTAATCCCTTAGTGTGGAAGTTTACCCCTCTTTGTATATACAAACCATATGTACATCTCCTCTGACGTTATTTTTTTAACCATTTTTGACCTCTGCACTTGCTCTAGAGGTGCAGAGGGTCCAACGCTGGTAGCTTGTATCACTGCTGTGATCTTCACTATCCATGTTTTTTGTAACGCTTTCACTGTTTTATCATCTGGGTATTTTCCTCACAGCACGTGTAGTCATAATCACTGTTCTTACGGATATCTTATAAAAAAAATATCCATGTTCTTCACTTGCTTTCTTTCTGTTAAGAATGTAGAAAGTATCACCAGGCATCTTGTGTATTTTTTATGAGAAATCTTGCATCTTTTTAATTGAGAAGTAGGCAAGAAATACATGCCTGTCTCGGGTGAGTTGTCAGCTTGAAAACAGATCTGTGAGCAATCCAGCAACGCTCTTTGATCATCACTGCTTGTCTCAACGGTATTTTAAGGTGGACAGAAGAATTCTACTCTTTCATTCTTTTTAAGCAATTTCTCTAACCCCTGTCTCGAGGTATTCCTTCCATTTCCTCTTTATGTTTTCATAATAGCAAAGATTTGTATCCAGCTGCAATGCTTAAAAGCAAACAATTGAAAACCTCAGGGGAATCCCAAGAGCTGCTGTATTATCCAGCCCTTGTCCTGACTTCAGCTGTGGCCAGAAGTAGATGGTGTTACAGAGGAGAGATTTTGGTAGGCTGGTTTCACTGGTCAACGTGCTGTCCCAGGCTCTATGTACCTTTGAGGGATCAGCAATTTCAGATTTACTAACACTGTTACAATAAATTGTAAGATCAGACGGTATGAATTTCTAGCCATATTTCATTGATCAACAATCAGGATCGATAGGGTGCCTTAATTAATTAAAGATTGAACAAAGCTTTCTAAATCAGATTGCACACGCACATACAGAGGTTAACTGATGATATGTTTCTTTCTCTGCAGATTATAGTAAATTTTAGGTACCCAGTGGTCTTGGAGACATCAAAATCTAATTCTAGAATTCTGCTCAGGTGGGTGAGTTGAGCAATCCCAGCCTGTCCCAGCCCACTGCACTAGTCATTAAACCAGAACCCGGTGCTGGCTGGGGCTGACATCCCAGAGTGGGCCAGGGCAGAGTGGCTGCATCACCACAATAGCAAATCAAAATCCAACTGTTAGGGATTTTTTTTCTCCTAAGTCCACTACTTGACTTTGCTGGTCATTTTCTTGCCCAATCACTTGGCATTTTCAGGCCGTTTGAAATTCTTCAGTAGGCTCAGGAGCAGTCATTCATTTGTAAAAGTTGGTGGCACCAGCACTTAATGCTCATCACACGATAGCAAATTCCTTCTTAACTCTCCTTTTTCAGATGGTTCAGCTAGTCGTAAAGAGTACTAAAGGTCCTTTTTCACATTTCTTTAGCTGCTAGCATATTGGTTTTTTGCACGTTGGGCTTCCTCCTTGCCTGCTAGCATTCCTTGTCTTGCTAGCATTCCTTTACCAGAAAATAACATGGCACTGTTATTTTGTTTACTTTAAACATCGGATAATACAGATGGGCAAAAAATTCATCTGTCCAGGGTGGTGTTACTTCACAGTGATATTCAAGGATGAAGCAAGAATTAATCTCATATTATTCTCCAACATACTGTTGATAGATTTTTTTTAAAATATTTTTTTCCTTCACCCTTGCAGCCATTTTGTATTGGAAACAAATTAATATCTTGATATAATACAGTTATATTGATAGCACTGGGTTTTTCTGTTTGTCTTTAAGATGGTGTGATTGCCTCTGAAAATGTGGAGAGCAACAACCTGGATATGAAAGTTGCCCAGTCAGAATTGGAAATTGAAGAAAAAGAAACTGAGGAAGAATCCACAAAGGAATCCAGTAGCAACACTTTGGATGTATCACCTGATTATCCAAGAGGTTTGCTAATAAACTAAGAATGTTCATTGTGCTAAAAGTGAAAATCTGTTGTATCTAAGTGCAGAAATGAAAAGCTAGGAGTTAGTTTCAACCCTAGCTTTAAACTCACCTCTTCATCTTTAGCACATTGTTCCCATTGACTGATAAGTTGAAAAATCAAACAGTAAATTTAATGGTTAAAGAGTCCCCTAAGAGGGGGGGGATAAAAAAAAAAGTGGTAGAATTTAAAGTTTCCTGGCAGTACAGGGAATAATTATTGTTTAGAATTGTTTCAGAATTATTGTTTAGAATTGTTTCAGAATTATTGTTTAGAATTGTTTCACCCCTGATATTTTCATTTTGCCATGCTGAGCAGTAAAATTGGGAGTCACTGGAATGTGACTTGATCTGTTTGTCTCATTTTTTTATAAATGAATGTCTTTCGAGGTGGGAAATTTTGATGTGTGTCAGCATTAAAAAGCAAATAGAAATGTATGGATCCTACTGAAGAGCTATTGCTGGGAATAGTTTTGTAGTCATTCTTTGTATGGGGAAAGTTAAAATGCAAACAAGTCTTCTGATTGGTGCTATAGCCATTCTCTATTTAATAGTGTGAGATTTGAAATGAAGCATAGAAAAATAGCAACAAACTGATTTTTTTTTTTTTCACTAAGAATGTTTAACTTGTAACTGTCTCTACTTTTTAGAGAAACATATTTCAATTCAGAGACACTTTGCTGACCTAGAGAAACTAGCTAACCTGAAAGAAGGTGAGTTTACCACGGCAGTGTCCCACAACACAGAGCTTCATGTTACAGGTATTGATACTTTTACTTATATGTAGTATGTTAAAAAAAAAAACCCTATTTATAATGCTTGGAGATTAGAGGTTTCATTTAAAAATAGCTTTATGATTTGTTCCCCTGCTTATTGAATCTTGTCCTGGAGTAAGTTTAAGGTCTTAATCATTCCTTTCCATCTTTTTCCTCTGTGTTGTAGAATTTCTCATGTTGGCAGCATGCATGGATCAGGAAAATGTTAACTCTAGCTATGCATCAGCAGCAGCTTAGTCTCAGCTTTATTCTACTTCAAGAGCCACAGTAACAGCAAATCTGGTGGTTGTCTTTGTAATGTTTAAGTATCAGCTTAAATAACTGTGTCTTCTGGTTTGGATGTTTTCTTCTTTTTTCCCTACTCAGTTCCTTTCTGATTCAGATGTATATTGGAGGATTGCTTTAAGTCTGCAAAGATTTTTTATTACAGCTTTATAATTTTTCTCTGATGTGTATGTATTTGGTGCTGCTAGTGGTAACCCTTGTGACTGAAATTAGCTTTTATTCACAGATCAGGTAAGGCACCAGGGGCCATGTAGACTCTGCATCATAAGGCCTTTGTGCCTTGGTCAGAGTGGACACTGATGGAAATCATACCCTACCTCTGTGTCTGTTTAATTTTAATGTTTGTTATGCAAAAAACTTCTGCATAGAGTTTGTTTTAATTCTTTATAAGTGTCTCAGAAGTTTGGTGCTTGTAGATGTTGCTGAGCTGAGTTTTATGTAGATCCATGATGGTGATAAGAAACTCCTGATTCCCTTGCCTGTTCTCAGTAGTACTTTTTTTTTCTTCTGCCATGTGTGTTAATGGATTGACTTATCTTTATTCCCATTGCCTTGTGTATCTGATAGTACATTATCAGTCAGTGAAAAAGGCTGATTGACATTAGAGTGCTAGTGATTTCTTTGAGCTGCAGGTGGCCTCTGTTGACACCAATGGCATGGATATAGTAATCCACTCATCAAAAAAGTCACAAAAAATAAATTATTTTAATGTAGACTTAAATTATCTATTTTGCAGCTTAAAAAGATAGCAGGTGCTTGTTTTATTGGCAAGATCCAGGAGGAAGAAAGGCAGATTCCTCTTGCAACCTCCTCACTTGGGCTTTCTTTGGAGCATTGCAAGTCTCTAGACTTCACCTATAAAATTCTGTTACTCTGCAGTACTCTTCAGGAGTTGAATTAGCCTTGTGTTGTTGGAGGAAAAAATAGTAGGAAACAAAAACTGAAGGTTGTAGAAATTAATGATCCTTGAAGTACTAGTGGTTCTTGTGTATATGGAGTAGAAAAAGGCAATCCATACATTTGAAGCCTGCATATGCTTGAAGGAGAACATACCCTGGGGAATTTAACTCCCATGGATATACCTTCATTCTTCCCATCTCTAGGAACAGGAGTGGTAACTGTGGTTCATGTGTTTCTTATACTTGTTCACTGGCATTTGCAGATGAAAAGAAGCCCTGTCCATTGTGTTCTGAGGAGAAGTACAAAGCTTGCTATAGCCATAAACTCCATCGACACCTTCTGAACTTCCACTGGAAAGTTTCTGTTGAATTTAAAGGTAATGGCAATCAGTAAATACTAGAAGAAACTGTGGATGTGTAGAACATTGTTCTGTATTTCATCTTTTTAAATCCCTCTGACTTAAGCACCTTGCTGCCAGCTCTGAATTAGAACATGTTTTAATATTATTAATTCTGACCTGGGATGTAAAATGTAAATAGAAAATATCTCTCTAGTCCTCCAAAAAGGGTCATCTCCCCAGTGTGCAAAGTTAATTGATACACAGAGATGAGATATTACTTACTTTGCTTCTGGAGGAATAGCTGCTGGGTGGTAAAACACCCAGCCAGCCCCCGTGAGCTCAAACAGCAACTGGTTATCCACAGTACAAAGAACAAAGGAATTGCATACAGTGAATTACATGGCCTTACATGGCATCAATCTTTGTATGTGTGGTCCATTGATTGCCCAATTCATTGTACTGTTACATAATTATTTCTACTAAGATGGTCCTACATGTACATTTAAATTCTCCTCTGAGATGTGTGGGTTTAGTATTAAAATCACCACAGGTTATGCTGGGACACCACATATTCTGATCTTCATTCCAGTTTGCTGTGCTTGATCCAGAACAAAGCATTAGCTACAAAGATTGACAGAATTTTCCTGGTTTTAGATGCTGCTCTTAAGTCCTGTGTCTTGTTTCTGGTTATTTTAACCTTTGAGGTCTTTCTGTCCTTTAGTCTCATGGCCCTTCCAGTTTTGTTACCCTGCTTTCAGACCATTTCATTATATGATTATTCAGCCTGAAAGTTTTTAACTCCATCCTTGTGACATCAGCTCTGTATTCTTGTATGTGCCAAAATAGTTTGAGTTGTGCATATTTTAATTTGAAAAAACCACAAATGCTTGGCACGTTGTGAAAATTACTATGCAACTTAAATATGTATGCAATTAAAAAAACTTATTAAAGTTTTGGTTACATAGTTAATAATCATACACGTGCAAATGGCCATTTTTGGCTCCTCAAAGATTTCATGGTTTCAGTCACATACTTATTATGTATCAGTATTTAGTAGCCTTACCTGTTGGGGTTTTTTTTTGTTTGGTTTTGGGGTTTTGTTGGTTTGGTTTTTTTAACAAGCTCTGTATCGTGCTTGTAACATGTATTAAAATCCCTGCAAGGAGGAAAAGCAAGTGAGCAGTCTGTGTTCTTTAAAGAACTAGGTGCATGGGTCTGTGGGAAATAAAATGATTAATGAGAAGATGGACAAGTTTCTTTCAACTGTGGACCATAGATTTCATGGGAGTCTTTGTGCAAGTCTTAACAGCCAGGCAATATATAAAATACATAATTAACTGATAAATTTCAGTGAGCAGAGGATGAAGGTGCCAAATAATTGGTGATGTTCTCTCATTGCAGTCTCATGGCAGTGTTTGGGAATCTTAGATGAGACCATGTGTTACAGGACACAGGTTTTGTTGACTTTGTGTCCTGTGAAGTGACAAGAATTTCTTTTTTCCAGGGTACAGAATGTGCATCTGTTACTTACCTTGTCATCCAGTAAAGCCAAACCTCGTTGGAGACCAGGTAAAACCCTGAATCCAGCAACCTTTGTTACTCTGCAAAGTGGGAGAAAGGGGTGATTTGGGGAAACTTTTGTGATCTTAGTCACAAAATACTTGCTGGGTGTTGTGTGATTGGTCCAGTGTGTTAAGTGTTGCATAAGCCTCGGGTAGCTGTATATAGTTGACCTCTCTCCTATTTTGGTGTGTAGCTGCCTAGATCCTGTAAAACACTGTCACAGTTTGGAGTAAAGAGCAGTTTTGTGTGGAAGAGGTGAAAGGTTCCTTAGGCCAGTTCCTTCCTGGACCATGAGGACTGTTGGCAGAGTGAGCTGGTTGTGGTGCTGTGCTTCCTCTGTCCTGTCATTATTTACAGTCCCTGTAGATTCAAAATACTTTGTAAGTGCTGGAGATAACAGACAGGAGGCTTCTTCATGTGCCTGTGTGCAGGTACAGCTCTGCTTTGACCATCTTTGTGTTCTGAAACTGCACGTGTTGTATTTTACAGACGTCTTCAAAGATGGGAGCCCATTACCACTGTATTATCTGTTCAGCAACCATCACACGGAGAACTGACATGATCAGTCACATCAATCGTCACGTGAACAAAGGAGAAACTGAATCAAGGTTCATTGCAGGTAGGGTCTTAACTAAGACATTCAGTCTTTTTATACTGTGGAGCACGTGCAATAACTGTTTTTTCATGTTAGTTTCATGTGTAAATACAGGCTTCTGGAGGGGACATGCCATCCAGAAAACAAAATCTGTGCAGAGAATTCCATGCCTCTGCATTTCACCACCTTTCAATGTAAAACGGTCTAGAGAACTCTTCCTGTGATAGCAAAATCCTTTGCTTTTGAACCAGCTTGGGTTCAGAAAACCTGTTTTCTCGGTTCCAGAGAGGCCATGGAGGTGTGTTGTGTGAGGGGATTGTCTGCAGGGTGCCTGGGGAAGGGCACGCCCCTCCCTCCCTTGGGCTGTGGTCGACAGGGGTCTTGGGGTGCAAAGGACACGGCCCCTTCAATAACTATTCACTTGGTGCAGAGCCCTGGCTAAGCCTCTGAAATGCATGGAATGCACCTCAAACTCACACAGATTAAAGCACCAAAACAATTTATTAAGCCAGATGAATTGTTTGGTTCATTAGCAAAATATAGTAAATCAAGTTAATTGATGTTTGATTGATGGCATAGTCACTACATTACTTGCTGCAGGGCAAGTTGATCAGAGAGGAGTGAGTAGGGCTCCAACACAGAGATGCCCAAGTAAATTTGTTTGCAGCTAAAAGCAATATGATTATAATATGAATGGATTTGTATGTGACTAAAGAAAGCAATATGAATATAATATTTGTACTAATGAACCTATAAGCAGTAGGATGGTTTTGGACTGAGAGAAATTATTTTCATGGGGATTGTGAATGGAAAAGTAGGAAAGGAATAAGGGTAGCTCACCCGTTGGATACCAAGGTTTTGTATTAGATCCCCTTGCTTTCTAAACTCCTTCTGAGAGGAGCCCAGGTGCAGACAAATCCAATCTTAAAGCTGGACAACAGTTTAAGATACAGGGAAAGGAACAGAAATGAGGTATTGAAGTTTGTGAAAGTGCTCAGTATAACACAGTGATAGCAGCAGTTCATTAACACTGATATGTCAGTGCTAACTCAAAAAAGGCAAAAAACCCAAGGGTAAATAATTTCTGTAAGACATAACAAAAGCAAATCAAACATGCACACAGAGAGTTGACTATATGTGTACATATAGAGAGGTTAACCTATGATTAAGGTGGTATCATTCTGCAGATTAAAAGTAAGTTTGTCAGCATGTGATCTCTGGAATCTTTCATAAAAACCCTGTAGCTCATAAATACTTGCATCTCCCTTCACCAGGCTTTACAGACAGAGAGTCTTCATCAGTCTTTGCAGGTGGGTGGTACATCTACCTCATCAGCTTTACCAGCAGACCTGAGAGACATCCCATCTCAGGGGGAGATGTAAACCTTGGGTCTGCTGAGGTCCCAGAGAGCTCCAATGGGCCTCACTTAAGATCAGTATTTATATAGTCATGAGATGATTGACTTTGGTCAGGACTAGGTTGATAGTTTTCCACTGTGGCCATTAACCTTGCCAGGAGCTTGGCTTTTTCACCATGGGGCTGTGGTCTCTCCTTGGCCCCTCCATTCAGTGTATTCAGGAGTGATGTATATATCTGGGAGAATCCCAACCATTCCATCTCACTGACTCATTCTCCAGGTGTCACAGGGAAATTGTTTTGGTTCCTTCCAGTGGTGGCACAGGATCAAAATGCATCAGATAACCAGAAATTGCTTTGATTCCAGGAGGCTGCACCCAGGCATGGGGTGTACCAGGCACCAGAACCTACCAAGCTTCTGATTCTCCTGTGCTCACCAGACCTCAGCAGTACCAAAGGACAATGGCACAGGTTTCATAGCATGGTCTAGGAGCATTTTGTAATGAGGCCCAGGAGTCAGCCTCTTTGCAGAGGGACCCAGGGCTGGGGGGTGTCTGGACCACCACAGTGACTAAGGTTTACCTGAGTGTAACCACCTGAGTCAGCACTTGCCTGCCAATGGCTTTCACTGAGACAGATTTGCAGAGTTGCAGATGTTGTGTCTGTCTTAATACATTACTGAGAAGTTCAGAATTGCTGTTGATAAATGACTTACTGTAAAAATCAGAAAGTTTGCTGTTGACTCACCCAGACAGAATTTTCTTCCTCAGAAACAGGATTCTAACTTGAGGTGGGACTGAGAGTCATCTCTTGTGTGCTGATTGTCTCCTAGTAGGCCAGTGGTGCTCTCAGTTAGGAGGGGTGGGAGGAGGAGACCCGATGCTTGCTACAGGTGTGGACTCTGGTTTTGTTGGTACAACCTCTGTCTGCAAGACTGTCACCCCATCCCAGCAATCACAGTGATTAGGCAGAGACATAAAACTCCCAAACTGCCAAGTTAGAAGACTTCTAACATCTGAGCTGTGCCTTGGCCAGATAAATAAAATGCTGCTCCTCCCACCCCCTCACTGTCAGGTAAATTGCCCTTCTGCATTCCCATCAGAGGCTGGTACAAGATAAGCACACGAACTGGGCAGTGTTCCTGGCACCTCCTGAGCTGGGCAATTTTCCCACAAGGTGTCAGTAGTTCTCAGGCAAATGACAATCCTGCCTGACTTGCTCTACAGTTCAGCTTTTCATAGTCTCATAGTTTCATAGTCATTAGGGGTTGGAAGGGACCTAGAAGATCATCAAGTCCAACCCCCCTGC
>JAABNV010007794.1:0-10768 GCA_033439845.1 Ispidina picta | reverse complement strand
TATTCAATATTACATATAGAATATATTTTTATATTATATATAATATATATATTCTTATTTTCCAAGGCACATTTGCATTTCACTACTTAGAAAGGAGATAGAAGACTTAAATCTACAACAAGAAACTTCAGTTAAAATAATCATTGAACCATATGTTTACATCTCCAAGTTTTCTTATACTAAAAGAAGGGTTTTCCAGAAAGACAATGTAGTTATTACAGATTTTTTTTTGTTTAATATCACTTGGGTGGTGGAGAGCAGAGCGGGGGGCACCAACAACAAAAAAAACCAACAACCCTAAATCTTTGGAAGCTTGTCAAAATAAAAGTGCTTTGCTTTCAACTACAGCAAACCAAGGCAAGTCACAGAAAATCCATGCTTAGAAAATTGCATTAAGAATATATGATCTGTAAGATATTACCCTGAAGGCAACATTAATTCATTTAATCATGAACTTGTCAATATTTTTTGTGAGCTACATACCTTTCAACGGGAACACCAGCTACTTTGAACTGTAAACTTTGTCTATTAGGAGAACATAAATAACCAGAATTTTGTTATTACTTGGTCTGAATTCTCCTAAGAGACGGGGACAGAGTAAGGCAGGAGAAGTGAATTCTGGTACTTATTCTTTTTTTTTTAAGGAAAAGATGATCAAATATCTATTCAGCTGCTTAAATACCAGTGTTAAATAAAATATCAGACATTCTGCAACTGAAATAAGGGTCTGAAAGATGGAACACGAGACTTGTAGCTGTAGCTAGGCAGGGTACCTCATGTTTTCAGAAGATGGATCACAGTTTAATAATGTATTGAAGCATTTCAACCAAAATAAAGCATCTTTGCAGAAGTGAAGTATCTTTGCATGTTCTTTCCACCCTCTTTCTTGATGTGCTTAACAATAACCAGCTATGATTCCCAGAGGAAAACATCCTTTCAATTGTTTTCAGTCAAAATTGTGAAATTATGTGTGTAAAGACACAGATTTGCTGTATGTCATTAAATCCACTTAAGTCTTAATAGAATTACTGCATAATCAAATGTATTGTCTAGCTAATGATCTGTGTAAAAGATACACTTACAACAAAGGAATGCACTTCATAAATGCTGTAAATAGTGGCACGTCATTCCTGAAACCTAGAGGGACATGGAAAGGAAAGAAACAAAGTCATAGCACATCCTCAAGTTAGAAATAAAGGGGTTTTACATGAAAGCACTCATTCCTATTTTGCAAATTCTGACATCATCCAGGCCCCCAGGACCTTTCTAAGCACTTTTTTTTCCAGTAGGTACCTGTTAGAATTCAAAGAACAGATGTATCTTTTTTTTTAGACATATTTATACCCATTTAAGTAAGATAGTTACCACAGACACATCCCCAGTATAAAACAAATGCTAAGAAAAAAAGAATATAACACATGTAAGAAGGTTTTTTGCACCAAGTTCTACATAGTTCTTTACCAAGTTCTACCAAGTTCTTGACCTTCTATAGGCTCACTCTGGGAGAAGAATAAACTTTAAACAGCTGTTAAACAACCACGTTGGAAAACCAAAAACATTGAAGAAAACTGTCAAAATTGATCTTTTTATTTTATTATTTGTCCAACACAGCAGAAGGAAGAGAGTGGAACCTAAGAAGATCTCTGGGAAGGAAGAGAGTGAACATAGACTTACTTGTTCAAAGTAGAGCACAGGAGAGAAATGGTTTTGGGTAAGGACTGCTGAAGAATGTAAACAAAGCAGGTCAGGCTGGTTACTGCTGTAAATTCCTGTGGAAAACTAACTTTTTTATAGGAAGGAAGAATAGCAAAATAAGAGTGGAACTCCAATATGAGTGGAACCAGGGCAGGCAGAAGACTAGGCTTTAAAGAGGATGTATTTAGTACCATAACAAACTATTTGAGCTTGATTTTTTTTCCTTCCCAGAACCTTTGATCTGTTTATGCTACACTACATTTTGTAATACAGTTATTTACACAACCAACCTAAAAGGATTTCAGAAGGCAGTAGAAAGTTCCAGGTGAAAATGGCATCATATGTGGGCACACCATAGGTCTCTATCAAGAGAAAGAGGCATGCACAGCACGATAGAGAAAATAACAATATAAATATAACAATGTGAAGGCAAATATAGCACATAAAAATATTAATCATCATTTGATATTATTCAATATTACCCTCCCATTATTCAATATTACCCTTCCATTTAAATATTTTTTAAAATGTTTTGCTTAATCTTACTTTGGAGAAAAAACAGTCAAATATATTTTTACATTGCTATTGGTTACTCCCCAATGTCATATATTCGATTATAGAAACAATTCTATTTAATTAGCTAGCATTTTAAATAACCTCACATTTAAAAGGAAACTTAGAATTGGACCCAAAAGAGACAGAAGGGAATCTCATCTGGAAAAGTTAGGTTTTCATACCTGCAACCTATAATAAGAAATACCCATATTATGATCTCAGGCTGTGATATTCATCAGTGCTTGCACAAAATGCTGAAATATCCATGGGTGTCCAGAAGCATTTGAAGAGAGCTCTATATATTTAAAGGAGAAGCCCTGGGAGACTGGGGAAAACACAGCTAGTGTGCATGGAAAAAAAGCTTGTTGATGGTAGGAGCCTCTGGGGAGAGTTTAATGAAATCCTCTCTGCCTCAGTCACTCTGAGGTCCACGGGAAAGGAAGAACTTTAACAGAGTTCACTGGGAACGGGACAGAATCAATTGCTCTTCTTTTTCCTTCAGCCTTTCCAAGACTCTGGAGGAAAAGAACTTTCAAGGGTTGTATACAAGAACATTTGCTGCCTTAAATTAGTATTAATGCCTTGAAAATGTGATATTCCATACACAGATGAAGTGAACCACACTAGAAAACACTCATATCAGAATTACTGCTTTTAACCCTTATGCACTTCTGAAATCTCCTTCTGATGCTTCATTGCCTATCCCTATCTTCTCATTTTCTCTCAGCAGCACACCAAAAACATGGCAAACATCTGTCACTTGTGACTGAACAGCCAGTTCTGTGGAACCACTGCACTGCCCAGTGCACAATACACAAGCCCAGACATCACTTGTTCTTGGTAGCAAGACAGCAGTGCACTGGGCAAGAAGCTACAGGTAAGATTTCTCTTTTTTTTTTTTCAACAGTGAGCAGTGCAGATCAGAAGACAGCTGCTGCAACTCCCATTAAACACAAAAGTTTAAAAGACAAGAAACCCTTCCTCACAGACTTTGTCTTTCAAACCCCGGTTGTAATATGTAATCCTGATGCTTTACTGAGAAGCTCCTGGAGTCTGGCAGCACAGCTGCAACAACAGGCTTCTGTTACATGTCTAACAGCAGAGATTTTGAGAATTAAAACATCCCAACTCCCCAGAGGAAAGGGTGAGACAGCACAGCAAACAAGAAACTTGATGGCTAATCTGTAGGACTTTAGGAGGAGTTCTGCCTATACCCAGGATTGGAAAAATATTTTGAAAATTAAATAGCTGTAAGGAATTTAAAATCAGATATATGATTTTTCTGTTCATTATTCATTGTTTCAGAACTACTACATTCTCTGGACAGTCAGCATGAACTTACGGCAGTGTTACATGCAGCACCATGGATGTACAAAGCACAAAAAAGCTTTTTTATGGTATTTTTTTTTAATTTAAAGGTCAGGGATTGCTTTCTGCCTGGGGGGATTGCTGACAAAGCACTTGGCATTAGATACACCCCATCTACACTAAGTAGACCCGAGTATTTCACCTGCAAACATGCTGCAATCAAGAGGCACCATTCAATCAATAGGGATTACTTAGTTAACGCTTTGCTTAACGCAGCCGGATCCCCGGCTCGTTAAACATTCCCTGCTAGAGAGCGCGGGAGGCGAAGGGGAGAGCCAGTACATACCTTCGGGAAGAACCTGCCCGCTAACGAGAATCCATTAGGAAAACTGGCGGCATCCTCTGATCCATCGCCCGCAAAGCGACCGCTTGCTGGAGAGTCCCATGGCGGTGTTCCTCACGCCGCCACGGCTGCCCGCATCCCGGGGATGCTCTGTCCCGCGGGCCGGCGAGATGCTGCTCCGGCGCCGAGAGATGGCTCGGGAAGAGCTGGAGGGAAACTGGGGATGGGGAAGTTGTGCTGGTGTCTGCTCGCCGGGCTGCGTGTGTTCCGCTGTGCAGAGCTAGAGGGCAGGCTGCCTCCCGGCTGCTGCAGGGAAACGCTCGCACAAGCGCTGCCAGCAACACTCGCTCGCCGTGCTGCTGGCTTTCGAGACACTGCTTAAAATGGGGAAAAAAAAACAAACACAAAAAAACCCACAAAAAACCACAAAAACAAAACAAAAACAAAACAAAACCAAAAAACACAAAAACACAAAAACACAAAAAAACCACAAAAACAAAACACACACACAAAAAAAACAAAAAACCCCTAACCCCACAAAAAAACACAAAAACAAAACAAACCTCAAAAAAAAACCACAAAAAAACCCACAAAAACACAAAACCAAACCAAAACAAAACACAAAAACAAAACACAAAAACAAAACAAACCCCCAAAAAACACAAAACCAAAACACAAAAAAAAAAACAAAAACCCACAAAAACAAAACAAAACCCAAAAAAAAACCCCAAACCCCAAAAATACCACAAAAAGAAAACACACAAAAAAAACCCACAAAAACAAAACAAACTTCATAAAAACACAAAAACAAAACACAAAAAAACAAAAACAAAACAAAAAGAAAACAAAAAAAAACAAACCCCAAAACCCCCAAAAAACCCAAAAAACACAGAAAAACCCAAAAACAAAAAAAAAATCAAAAAACCAACATCCTAGATATTTCTAATTTTCTAATACTCAAACTTTTCAAGCTGATAAATGGCAGCACATTTAATAATAAAGCTGTCCAACTATCTTCGGTAGAGAAAAATTTCCCTGTTTTCCAAACTTTATCTGCTTAGACTCAAAGTATATTTCCACTACCTGTTCCTTCATTTATTATTTCTTCACAATAATCTTCATTTTGAATATTCCAGGACAGAACATGGCAGTATTTTCCCCTTGTTGACAAAAAATGGACTCATTAAATCTCATTAAAACTCATAAAAACTCATTAAATCAGCTGAGATTCAGAGCAAGTCATACATTCAGCCTTAGTAAGCATCAAAAAAAAGAGAAAAAAAGAACTGGTGATGATGGACTGGTGCATACTGGAGCTCTGTGACATGATACCGACCTGGGTAATAGGATTTATAATTATTGAAAGAATACTTTGACCTGAGCATACCTTGGAATTCTAGGAAAGTTAATTTTTAGATCTCAAAGTTATACACTGGGCCTACATAGTTTTTCAACTTAAATAGTAGTAGTATTCCACAACTACCAGGAAGATATCTAAATAATATTTTTTAAAACCCTCTATATAATATAATACCAAAAAATAAGCTAGATTGTTAATGAACTCAGAATATTTTCTTCATGCTTTACCCTGCTGTCTTCTGCTAGGTTTTAGTAGCAGAGAAGACATTCTAATGGGGAACCCCAGTGGGAGTGGAGATAAGCAATTCAAAGATGGAAATTTGAGTCAGAAAGTGAGATATTTTTTTTTGCTACTGCACATTTTTTGATGAAAATAAAGCAATTGAATAAAAATTTTTGTTGGTAATGTTTAGATTTAATAGTAGAAGGCTTCCATTGTCCTCTTTCCACCACCAGCTAGACTCAGAGGCACCTACATCCATAAAACATCAACGATCAGTGATGAAAGATCCATCAAATTTCCTCCTTTCAACCTTTCAGCTACATATTTTTCATCTTCTGCTCTCATTTGCATGATGGTAAATAGGGTCTCACTTTGAACTCGTGCACCTTTCATCTCAAAAGCAAGTTTATTTTGTGTCTCTGTGAGCCAATAAAACTATGTTGTTTTATAAATAATAATAAATAATAATAAATAATAATTTATAAATAATAATAAAACCATGCAACAGATTAGCTACTAGAAGAAACCAAACCAAACCCACTGTTACATAATCCCAGCCAAGTGCAGCCTGGCTTTTAGACACTATAAATATATAAATAAACAGTTGAGTAGAGAAAAAAATGTCTTGAGAAAGAAAGAAGGAGAGGCATAGGATATAAACAGCAGCCACCCTGTGGGAGTAGAGTGCAGAACTGAGAGCACCTCCAAGCCTGTCCAAACCTTTTAGTTTGTTTAGAAAGCTTTGTGCTCAGCTCTGAGGTACCACTGAGTGGTTTGGCCATGACAAAGCCTGAATATCCTCACTTCAAGTAAATAAATAAGTAATGGCAATAAAGAAGTCAAGGAGCACAGGCTGCTATTTGCTTTCTTGAAATGGAGTCTTTTTAATCTTATAAACTAGATATCAGGAGAAAAAAAAAATCTTTCATCTTATTTTACCACTTCATATCTTATGATATTATGTGAGAATGATGGGAATTTCACATCTTGTTTCCAGATCTCCCAGAAAAGCAGAAGAGTGAAAAAAAGGATGATCCATTACACATAAAAATAGACTTTTCCAGAGTTTTATTCAAAATTTTAGGGTATTATTCTTCATGTTTCATTTTACGTATAGAACATAGATATGAATCTTAAAAAAATAAGAA
Source organism: Ispidina picta (assembly GCA_033439845.1). NCBI lineage: Eukaryota > Metazoa > Chordata > Aves > Coraciiformes > Alcedinidae > Ispidina > Ispidina picta. Next base: position 4,137 of record JAABNV010007794.1, on the reverse strand, counting down.
AAAAGTGCATCTTACTGTGAATTTTTAGTAATTTAATATAGAAAATAATCCTGGCATATGAGAAACTACCTTCCAAATACTGATCAGGGCACTGGATAACCCAGGATGTTTAGATGCAGCCACTGCTGGAAACTATCCAGCAATTTTCTCAAAAATTCAGGAGTATGAAACCTAATTTCTTCTGTAAATATGTCTCCTATTAAACATATTTCTGCACAGATTACACTATGACAAGGAGAAGCACTGGTAAATATGGCCAAATAAATCCACATTTAGCATGTTCAGAACTGAACACAGCTCCCTGTCTTCTGTACCCGTGGATTCCATTTTCAAACACATCTGAGACATGCATTCCCAATGTGCCTTGCCACTCTGCACTTGTCATGCCAAAAGAAATTGTCACTTGCTCCCCTAATTAATGTGAGGGTGTGTTAGTGAACCTTGTTTAATGCACTAATGCACTCTGATATTAGAGATCTCAGTGGGCATAACCAACTGTGGTGCACAAAGTTACAGTGATGGATATACTCCTAGCATTAAAAAAAAGTGGAAAATGAAGTAATATAAATGAAACCAATTTCTTTTCAGTCAGAAGAGGAAAAGAATCATGTAGAACTGTAGAGCTGAGAATATTCTTTTGGTATGCTGCACAGGATTTGCAGTCCAAGGGAATAGATAAAAACAACCCCAAATAAACAAAACCACTGACCATATGGATGCCATCATTCATCTTCCAAAACCTGCACAAAACAAGATTAGTGGCTACAAGGAGATCAGACTCCAAAGAAGTTCAGACTTTCTACTGTTTGAGATAGGGGGCTTGAAAATAGAGATTCCTAAAATCATCTCTAACACCCACAGAATGATTGAGGATGGAAAAGACCCTTCAGAGCATCAAGTCCAGCTGTGAACTCTGCCAAGTCCACTCCTAAGCCATGTGCTAAGCACCACATCTGGGCATCTTTCAGACAGGTACAGGGGTGATGATCCAATCAGCCCTTAAAATGAGTTTGGGTGTTCCAAGATGTTACTGGAAAAAATGAATCCCAGTGGATGTGATCCAGTCAATTCCACATGGAGTAGTGAACATAAATATTTCCTTTCTAGTAGAAATTTTAAATGCAATCTTATTGACTTTTTTTTTTTTTTAAGAATTTTAATGCACGGACTGAGTTGACCCTCTGAAAAACATCTGTTATTGTCAATTCCTAGCTAGGGGTGGCAGACTTTGTCTCTTAGAGGTAGCTACATCCTTTGATTCACTGGATTTCCAACAGTAATAATTAAGGCAGGTCTGTTGTCCATATTCACATCTCCCAGATATCTCAGTGAGGTTTTAATTTGCTCTGTTATAGTAAGTCACTCTCTGAAAAAAAAGCATGATTTCACTTTAAAAAGCCTTCTTTGACAAAACCCTGTTTACATTTCCATGGACATGCACTCTCCAGTGCATCCAGTGACTGCATCTGAAATAACCTACAATACATACAGTCTGCCTCAGAATAAAGAGTTTATTGATGAGAAACTCCCTCTCTCTTTAGGAGGTAAACTGAGAAATAATTTCTGCCTGATCATTGATTTTAAACCTTCAGGGTACTTTACCTCCCTGTGAAAAAAGAAGTTTTGAAAGCTGTCCATTTGACTACATAATTTTTGGCCCCAGCAGCCCATTTAAACAGTAAATTTAACTTTAATGGAGTTCTCTTTAAAGAATGTGAAGGAATGTGAGAGAAGGAGACAAAAATGCACACAAATTGCAGTGAAACATGCATATATACTCATTTAAATGCAGCATAGAGCAAAACTTATTTTACTCTCCCAGTGCTGCTTTGATGATGAAATAAATTAATATGTCAGTTTCCTTCTCGCTGGTGAAAACAAAATTGGTTCTTCCACAAATAAATTGTATATTTAAAAAGGAACTATTTTCTCACAGAGCTGTTGTTGCTACTTCCACAGATTTTTACATATGCTCAAGTAGGCAGGAAGGATTTAATCCTGCTTGGATGGAAAGTTGTTCTTTCTGCAAGGACAAACTGACCAGGACTATGGGAAATTCAACAAAAAGGAAATGATATCAGACTTGGGGGGATATTGTCACACTACATGTTGTCTTATACAGAAAAAAATTGAGAGGTATTGACAAAAGCTCATTTTGAGAGTGCCGAACTAATCAGGCTACACTGTGTAAAATTATTTGTGTGGCTAAAACTCTGGTGGGCTCTGGCTCAGCAATAAATCCCAGCTGCTGTTATTCACTGTATTTTGATTTTGGAGAATCACAGTAGAAGAAGTACCAAGATTTTTAGACACTTCCTTGTAAAATCTTGGTGATTGATTTTCTTACCTTGACTGATTTTCCATGTTTTGCAGACACCAGCAACTGAGACTAAAACATGAAGATGTAAAAGTGAAGCTGTCTACAAACTTGTATTTTATATTAATTTCAGTGTTCACATTTCCAAATATTGCAGATTTAGCCACCTTAAGGAGAAAGGCAGTAAGAGATGTAACTAATTAAGAAGCCTATAACTTATTTAAATGACTGAGGCAGAAATAAAGCAGGTTTTCATCCTATTTCTCCCACCAGGAACTTCTACAATGTAGAACTTAAAGGAATTAGAACAGTTATTAAATAGCAATGCCACTAAGGCATTGGGCTGATTAATCAACCTTTCCCCTAATTAAGAAAGATTATGCCTCCTTCTACCAACAGAGATATTCTCAGACTACAGCTACAAATTTTATTATCCTGCTCCTGCTTTTCACAAAAGAATATGGTGATAAGAACCTTGTGCAGCCTTATAATTACATATGTTACAACCACTCACCAAAGTTTAATTAACTGGCATTTTATTAATCAGACCTTCATCATCATGATCAGTGTCAGCCAAAGAGCAGAGAAAGACATTTGGATATTCTGGACTGTGGACTTTTAAAGAAAAAAATGAAAAAATAAAATAGACACATGTGGAAAAAATATAATAATTATATATATATATATTTTATTTTTTTTTTTCTCAATATTAGGCACTAACTTTTACTAATTGGTCATTCTGTGTGTAATTTTTGGCAATGTGAGTAGTTCATTAAGATTCATATTGATTGCTGTGGAGTCTCCTTCTCTAGACACATTCAAAACCCACCTGGACATGGTCATGTGTGGCTTGCCCTGGGTGATCCTGCCTTGGCAGACTCTTGGACTCCATCATCTCCAGAGGTCCCTTCCAACTCCTACCATCCTGTGATTTGTGATCCTTTGATTCAGGACAGTGGATTCTAGTCAGAAAAAAAAACAACTAAAATTAATATTAATTTACTTTTTTTTATTAGTAGTATTAGTATTTATTGTTATTGTTATTATTACACCTTTTGAACTCTCTAAATAAGGGTAGAGTATCATCTTCTAGTTCCAGACCTCTCAGCATCTCCTGTACACACACACAAACGTGGAATTAAACTCTCACAGGCAGCACACAGAAAACTCTTAGTGGAGAAATAAAATTTCATCGTGATGAGTGTTTCAGAAAGGAGATGAGCAGGAGGGAGCAGCACTTTAAAATGGAATGGTGCAGCACAAGGGAGCAGTGTCTCTAGCAGAGCTGAGCATCAACACGCCAGAAAAATCCCCTTTATCACAAGCAGCAGGCTGCATGGCAGCCAGAGATAGTGCAGTGGTGCCAGGCACAGGCAGCACAGGACAGCACTGCTTGCAACAATGCAGCTTCTTGCTTCTACACACAACTGATTAGAAAGCTCCCTGCTTCAAATAAACTATGATCTGATTTTTTTTTAAATTTTTTTTTGAGTCAGTTGCATACAGAGGGGGTTTTTTGACTGTGTGTTTTTGTAGTTTTATAAGGGTTGGGGGGTTTGTTGCTGTGTTAATTAAAAGCTGACAAAAAATAAGAGTTGTAAAATGCATCAAGGTTATATATATAAAAAATAAATTATATAATATCTATTTTATATTCTATTATATTAATTATATTATTATATTATATCATGTTATATATCATATACATACTCTTTTCCTTCCTTCTCTCTTTCTTTTCCTTCCTTTCCTTCCCTTCCTTCCTTCCTTCCTTCCTTCCTTCCTTCCTTCCTTCCTTCCTTCCTTCCTTCCTTCCTTCCTTC
>JAABNV010007793.1:137081-158152 GCA_033439845.1 Ispidina picta | reverse complement strand
CAGACAGACAACATGCAAGTGATACTCACCTCTTCTGCCCTCAGCTCTGGATACCTTCACCATTGAGGTTTCCCCCCACCCCCAGTCAAATAAATTTCTCAGCATATTTTTTCTTTGTGAAAGCATCATCTACTGCACCCAGAAAGAATAGTTCAAAGAATCACAGCTGAGCATGCTCAGCACTTGGAGTTGTATCCCAGGCATCAAGGCGAGATTTCTATCCATGCATAGACAATCTGCCGTGGTGCCACCTGGTGCCTCTCAGGTGTGTTATAGAACGACCAGAGAGGAAGGGGGGAATGCTTTTGCCAGGATTTTCAAACACACTCACTATGACACTATTGAAGATTAAGAGGATTCACGTCAGCCACCAGGTTAAATAAATAGCACAGCACTCATGTGGCTATTTTTTAACCAATATCCAAGAGGAAAAGAGAAAAACTATGTGTACAAGACAGACTGCAAAGCCAGAACCTTTACTTTACCGTTTACTTTGGAGACTTGAGTACTGTTTGCAAGAGACACACAGTGACTGCCCGAAGAAAACTTCAACGAAGGCGCCGGGAAGAGGGAGCAGCAGCAGTACCGCCTCTCTCCACCGGAGGGCGCTGCTGGTTTGCAGTAGCACTGTCACCGCTGTTGGGAACATCCAGGGCTCGGGTGACTCTGCCTTGCACAGCAACTGCCAGGAGTGAAAGCTGCAGCAGGGGAAGCTGGGCTCACGGTGATTCACTTGCACAGGTTTGCTCCTGTGCCTCGAGAGCATCCTCTTAACAGACTTGCAAATAAAAAGGCATTTGGGTTCCGGCTTCAAAGGTAAAGCCAGGACAGAGAGTGAAGACTCAGAACATTTCCACTTGCAAATTACTACGTAAGAAGAGAGAAGCAAAAGGACCTTGCACAGTAGGGTAGAAAGAGGAAGAGCAGCCAAGGAAGCACAAGATTTAGATAAAACACTTGATGGATTTTTGAGAGCAAAACTACAATGAAGCAGCAATGCAGTGGAGATGTAATTTATCCAAACTCTGCAATAAAGTCCTGTACCTATGCATTACTTATTTTTTATTTTTGGTACCAATTGTGTCCTCACTTTTCAAATCCCTCAGAACTCAGCCTCACCCTGGAGGATAAGAACAGCTCCTACACATCCAAAAATCTCTACCCTCACACAAACAGCAGAAACTTGGTTGGTCCCTACAGCTAGAGGCGCAAGCGCCGTCTGAAACCCCTGCCCAGGTCTGCGGGACAGCAAGAAAACGCCTGCCGTGCTCCCCCACCCCCCACCCAGCGCCTGCCATGCCCCCCAAACTCAGCGCCCCGGGACCCAAGGCTGAACCGCAGCTTAAGTCCCTGGCCTGGGAGGCTGTGTGTGCAGAGCTTGCTCTCTGCCAGCAGCGCTGCGGGGTGAGCAGGGAGGCTGGCCACCTCATCGCGGGTATGGCCAAGTCTGGGGCATTTCTGCTTCCCAAGAGGATAGGACAAGGGAGCTCCAGTCCTTTCGGAAGAAAACCACGTCCCCTCTCCCCAGAAGGTGGTGGTAGATGTCACAGCCCCTGTGTAAGGGAATACATATTCAGTCTTAACTTGAAATAGAGCTGACAAGACCTCAGCTTCTTCCTTAAAAGCACCCAGTGATGTGCCATGTGGTACACACCACACTGACTACAGCAGTTTGTGCTGTGCTGTATATAGTGCATACATAATGAAACCCCATCTACTGCCCTAGCCCATAGGAGGGGACAATTTGTTTCCAAGATGAAGTTCACTTGCTAATAACGGCTGGCAGCAACTGCTGCTACTGTCATAATGACAGTACTTTCTTATTATGTCTCTCCTCCCTGCAACAATCTAGGTGCCTCGCCGTGAACTACTGCTGCCAGCCAATAAAACATTAAAAAAGGCATTAAGTACAGCACTGTGCCAAAAGCTACTGCAACTACAAACACAAGTGGCTAAATGACCCTGCTTAAGAGTCTAGAGCACACCAAGGAAAAATCTTTTTCTGGCTTACATCACGATGTCCACCATACGTTCCTCGCACACAGCCCGAGGGGATGAGCTCAGGAGCAGGTGACTGACATGTAGGAACAAAGCAAAATTGGAGTCTTCACACCAGTACAAAGGGCTAGAGGCTGCTCTGGTCCCATGTGCTGCTATGGCCCCTGTGGTCCCTATATTCAATAGAAAGGCACAAAGCTTCCTGCTGCTGGGCTGTACTCCCAGAGCAGATGAAGCAGCTCTAAAAAACTGCAGCACTAACTATCCTTTCAATCTACACACTCTTAAAATGTGCAGCAGACAGAACATAGGGGGTAACTTAATTTTTCCCCTGGGACATAGAACAGCCCATGGGCTGAGAACACTGATTAAGGAGGGAGATGTTAATATAAAAAAAAAAAAGTAATCAGGGGAGCCAAGTGCAAAGCTGACTTTGCACTGCCCATGCTCTAAGCAGGGCTACTCCTGTGTAGCCATGTCAGAGCAGAACCAGGCCACCATGGCCCCATGTGTCAGCAGGCCACAGCACAGACACTGCTGCTGATCAGCATCCTTTGATGCCCATGAGCACCTATTGGTCACTACAGAATTACTTTGGCATATGCTAAACTTCTGATGAGCCTTATTAGCCCAAATAGCCTGAGTGAGGTTGTGAGTGCCAAATAAATAAATAAATAAATAGATAGATAAGGCGCCAGCTCAGTCCAACCCCAACCTCACTGCCACAGCCCAAAGCAAGGAGTCAGGCTGATCCTCCATGGCTGATGCTGCCCAGCATTCCAACTGATTGATCCACCCTCAGAGTGAACCTCCACAACTCATTCAGAGCAGGCTAAGAGTCAGAGATGGATCACCTGTGATTCTCAAGACACACATAGCTCCAAAACACTGAAGTCAAGGCCTGTGCCATAGCTGTTTCACACAGTTGAAGACATGGCTGTGCTGGATCATCCCCTTCTGCCATGTGTCAAACAGCTCAGGCCGGGAAAGCCAGCCTGGCCTTCAGCTGACAGCCCAGCAACATCCCAACAGAACAAATCATTTCCCACAGCCTTCCTGAGGTATGGAGAAATGGAATTCTACTGATCACCACACAGAGGGCTTGTGGTGTGCTGGTCATCACCTGGAGTTACTGAACAGGGACTTCACTGACTGAGGACAAAGCACTAAACTCTTCAGCCTCTGAAAATCCTCTTGTTTTTCTATCCAGTCTTAGCCCAAACAGAAAATGCATCTTCTTGTTAAGTCAGCTGCTGACAAAGCAACTTTTTGCAGAGCTGTTTGAGCTGTGCGTGGGAGATGAAGCAGTGAGAGGATGGGATACTTAAAGTGCCTTCTAACCATCATATCTGCTCACTGCAGTTCTGATTCTCTCCAAGCACAGGGCAAATATGGAGACATCAAAATACAAGACAGACAGGATGCATGTTTTCCTGGTCTTTTTTTTTGTTTACCATTTCTATTCCTCTCTGTAGATTAACCACCATTCAGGTTAGTTCAATTAAATAAACAGAAATGATGGCAGCTGACAAAATAGAACCACTGACAAGTCCAGCTGCACAGCTGGAGACTCAGCTACTTCCCTTAGTTGGGGGCAGAACATTCATCCAGAACCAAATGCTGCCAACTCAACACTTTTCCTATTTTTCCCCAAACAAATATTTAAATTAAATATTCAAACTCCCTAGTGTAGCTGAAGGGATACATTATTTTAGCAGATTAATAATTACCATTTTCTCTCTGCACTGATACATTACTATAAGCTTTAGAAATACACAAGAGGGAGAATTTCCCCAAGACTGTATTAAATATAAAATCCATTCATTAGAGCAGAACATCCTTTTTATTTATTACAGCCTGCACTTGGTAACAGCTTGCAGTTGTGTTCATGTTAAGATACCACTTCTGAAGAAGTACTCTGAGCCTCTTTAGAGGACATGTTAAAAGACACAGCTCTAAAGGTAATAATTTGCAAGGGGAAAAAAAAGAACAAACCAAAAATACAAAAAAAACCCATCACTATCTACTCAGAAACATCTATTCTAAGTCCTGAGGTATAGTTATTTTAAGAACATGAAAATTATTTCCTTGCTATTGCTAATAACCCTCCAACACTTTGATATGTCGCTGTCTCCAGAGAGCTCCTGCCCTTCTGTAGGGGCTGGCAGATGAAGCAACTTCAGAGCTAAGAGTTCCTATGTTGCATATGCAAAAGAACAGCAGCCACGAAGTACCTGGCAAATATTTTCCATCAGAAACAGGGTAAATATTTCAAATTAGCTCAGAAGACACCTCTCTCCAAGTCCTGGGAATGACACTACATGTACTGGCATTCTTTTAACAAAGAGATGCCACTCGGCTGCTCAGATTTTAATTTGTTTTCAATATTGTTAATTATAGCATAAATGTTTGGCAAACTATTTCTTTGCCTGACTATGGAGACTATTTGTTGGTTAAATATCAGGCTTCTTTTTTAGGAACTGAGTTTATCACCAGCAAAAGGAGGAAAGTTCTCAGGGATCTGTGCTAGAACAGGGTGCTGTTCCTACAGAAAAGTGTCACTATACTTAAAAAATAAATCCCTACAGCTTAGATCCCCTGGTCTAATTCTATTAGTACCTATAGATAGCTCTTGCTATTTAAGAGTATATCTCTCAAGGGGGTGAGATGAGATGAACCAACAGGAAAAGTGGCAACTGCTGACTTCCAAAGCAGACTCTGCATGCAGAGATTCAGGCAGCACTGCTGCAGGAGACAGGTGGACTTCCCTCAGGTTGCTGGGACTTAAAAACCTTTCAGCACTGCTTACCTGAACCACTCCAGCAAGGCCAAAGCAGACAAGCAAGCCCCTGCTGTGGCAGCTCCAGCTCCCAAGGGCTTTCCCACAGCTGGTGTGTGCTCAGGGAGCTGATGGCCACAGATCCTGCACAGCCATCCTGCTTGGCACATTACAAGTCACAGTTTTCCCTTTGCAATGTTAAGGGAAAGTCTATGCAAGTCATGTGGCTGCTAACACCTGAAACTGATACCTAAGCTGGTAGTAAAACATATGATCTTTCCAAGCAATTCTAAATAAGGAAACTTTTAGAGTGTTTGGGCCCAACTTCTTCAGAGAGTAATTTTTATACAACTGCAGTAGTACATCTTTGCTCTACCAGACCAGTTTCAACTAAATTTGATAGTAGTCATTCCCAAAATTATCATCACCTTCCAAAATTAGGAAAACAAATAATTAGGTAGAGGTGAGGTGCTGCATTGATGTCCCTAGAAAGTTTGGTGGTTGTAATGAATCTGAAAATCCACAAAGCAGAGAAAACAGAAACAGTCCAGTCCCAGGAAAAACATGAAAGTTAAGTTAGACACTGCCCACTCAAAGAGGAGAGGCAGAAGTAGATGAACCCTTGAAATCTCTGCCACTCAGGGAACAGCCTGCCTGGTTTCACACTGAGAGGGTCTATGGGATCATCCAACTGCACTGAACTCAACAGGATTCAACTGCAGCTGTGTAAAGCCACCAAAAATAAATGTAAAATGTTAACATTTTTAAGCTTCTCCTCCAAATGTCTCTGCTTTCCATAAACAGTGATGTTGTCAAACAATAGGTGAATAAATATATAGAGACTGGTTGTACGAGCAGTTAAAACATTAAAATCATTGGATTTCACAACAGAACAAGAACAATTTTTTTTTTTCTATAACTATTAGCTTCACCACAGAATTGCAACTTCTGTTTTCCAAGGTGACTGAAACTTCAGTTACATTGAATACAAAGTTCCATCTGAAACAACCCAATGATGGTGCCTAACCCTGCACTCAGCAGCATCTCACACCAATATCTGCCTTCATGGCACTAAGCTGAGCATAGGGATTCCTGGGTCACTGTTTGTACTGACAAAAGCTTACTCTCTACATGCTTTTGTATGAATAAGTAACTAAGGATATACAGAGGACATGACCTCCCATTTCCCTAAAAACTCTGGCAAAAATGCAGGGTTCACACATTGGATCCCATGATGCTAAACCCCTGCAATATTTGGTAACCTCCCTTTCAAAACATTTTGCTTCATTTCTGTCATCTATTCTATACATGTCCACAGTAAAACCCTTTATTCTGAAACAAAGGGAGATTTTCTTTTAAAAAGAAGAAAATTTTTCCAGCATTATATTTGGCAAGTAAGTACAAAAATTACACAGGGAATCACTAAAGATTGGAATAAACATTTGCCAGCCCTGGGTACAGCTGTGAAACTGAAAAGCCTTTCCAGAGCCCTAATCACAGCATCTCCAAATCATGGTGGAGTTGGGACCAAAACCAGAAGCACATCCCAGAATTAACACAGTGAGGAACAAACACATGAATTCTTTTGTTTGCTAAGGTCCTGCTTCTCTGTGAAAGCTCAGTCGTTTTGGTAATCTACAAGCTCTAATGCAATATATTTTTCTCTCATTCAGGGTCATTTGTGTGTTTGTCAGAAAGTGCTAAAGAGACATAAGGAGGTTCACAATTTAGCCTAGGGACCCTTCAGCAACACTCAGGATAGATACTTCAGTTAGATATATACTCGATTAAGAAGAAAAACTGACTGTTTTCCTTAAACTCCTGTTTCCCTCGTATTTTACAAACCACACTTTCTCTTAAGACAGAAACTTTGAACTTCAAATAGAGTATCTACTTCTTTCAGGAATTAAAAGGCAATGGAAGCCACAAAACAACGTTCAAGTCCTGTTTTACTCTCAGTAGAGGTGCAGAGTGTAACTCAGAAGCACATTGTTAGTGGTGACTGCCTAGCTGCCCACATGGACAAAGCCACAGGCTGCCTGTTAACAGTGGGCAGCAGGCAATCTCATGCAGAAGTCTCCTCAGACTTTCCACCCTCTTCCCAAGTGTACACAAAGTTCTACATGCATTTTTAAGCCATGGAGGATCTCTCAGTGATGCAGGAATGCAGACAGCCCTTGCTGGGTGCACACGAACCAATGCCACACACTGAAATCCACACTTCAACCTGATTCCCACAAGTCCTCAGATCTTTGGGGAGTACTAAGAGAAAACTGAACACAGTGACTTCGCAGTGTTTGAAGAGCAGGACTGCTCACCCAGCATTCCCAGGGATCAGACAAGGTACTATGAAGGTACCCCCCAGGGAGGGGGTTTGTGGCAATTGCAGTCTCCCTCAGGGAGATTTATTGCTTGAGAACTGCCTGAACAGCAAACACATCATCACTTAGTGGCTTTGTCCCTGCCAGCCTAGCTCACAAGGGCCTCCTCCAGCTACTGTGCCTTGTATTTAGAAGATGAGAGCTGCCAATACAATATTTGTGTTACAACCTGTTTTTGTCTTGTGGGCATTAACTGAACTTTACAGAAAATAATAGTGGTGAAAAGGCTTTAAATTTTGTGTGACCCAAAAGAAGAAAGTGAAACTAATTGATCCTGTACTGACTAAAAGAGTCAGTACCCAAAAGTGATTTTGCTGGCTTTCAAAAAGAAAGTATTTCAGCAAGCTGTACAGAGAGATAAATGTTATCATAAGTCTTATCACCAAAGGCCAAAGCAGCCCTGGAACAGAACTGCCTCAAGAAATAGGTTGTGAAAATCACTTTTAAGAAATAGGACTTTCAGCTCTTACTTCTGATTTCCAAGGCAGCAGGATCTGACCCACAAGACAAGTTTTTCTAGTCTGAATAAAGAACAAAAGTAACAACGGCCATTTGGAGTAGGAAGTGCTGTGGTCTGCAGAACTATTTCTACATTGCATCTGGCTCTCTTTGCGAAGTTTAACATTAAGTCTGCAGCTGGACAATATTTTAGTTTATTGCTCCGTGCAAAACCTCACATGAAGCTCTTTGGAAAAGGCAACTATTAATTAGTCCTAATGAGGATACAATTTGCTTTCGGCAGGCTTACTTCATTGAAAATATCAGAAACAATTGAGCTGAACAAAAAACCAAGCAGCAATTAGAAGCTGAATGTCCACTGGCTCTAGAGCAACATACACAGCTGACAGCTAGGGACAAATTGATCTTTATCTCCATACTAAACGGTGGGTGCAATACAGAGCATGGAAGAGGCATGGTATGTATCCTAGCAGGTCTGAACTTCTCAACTGAAAGTTGATAGGGAAAAACCCCTTAGAACAATTTTTATTCCTTGACAAATCTTTATTAGGAGGCAAAACGCATACAGAAACCACAGCAGCAGACCCAGAAGGGAATCAGGAGAATTATCCCTCAGATATCCTCTGGCACTGAGAGGTGCAAAGCACTTCTAAATGCTGAACTCAGTGCTGTGTGTGGAGGGTATCAGATTAGATGATCCACTGCCACACACACAAATTCCTGAGCCAAGTCTATGACAGCAGAGAGGAACAGGGAAGTGGCAGAGGGAGATGCTTTAGGTTGCTAGTGATAAAACCAAAAAGGTCCCACAGAATATTATGTCTGTGTGACAAAAAACAGACTTTTTTTTTTAGTGTATGGGTGTCCAGACCCATATTCATATTCTTGTCCTTGCCACCACAGAAAGTGGCATCAAACTAGGTCTGCCCGTGGGGAGCAGCAATAAAGCTGATCCCCAGCACTGTGAGAGTTACTTGACATAGTATTTTCCTGGGACCCAAACAAATGCAAGGACAACTATTTCTTCTCCCCTGAGCACATAAAACACATGCTCTTCTGAGCTCGAATTTAAATCCTATTAACAGTTTGCCACTTCCCTTTTTCCTCCATCTTTTCAGTCCTCCACACTCTACACTCTTCTCTCTTAACCATTTGCCTGCCAACAATCATTTCACACATTTTGATGAGTGCCAGAACACACACAGGTTTGTCTGCAAAAAATCCAAGAGTGGAGAACAGAAGCTGAAACTATACCTAGAAGCAAGACCCTTCCTGAGAGCCTTGGAAGGTTAATGAACAAAGAAGATACACTCAGCTGAGAAGAGAGGAGAAGGACAAACAAAGGACTCCTGAGGAAGGAAGATGAAAGAGCTCTGAAAGGGGAGAGAACCAGACAGGACAGATCTGAACTCGGACTCTCACGTTGTCTTCTTGTCCAACAGCCTGTAGTTTTTGGCAACAGTTCTGGGATCTGTTTTATTTCCAAGGAATCATCTAGTTACTACCCCACAGACATACACTGATCATGTCTAAATTGTTCCTGTTCCAAGTTATCCAATACAATTTTATAAGAACATTTAATTCATTAGAAATGGCTTTAAAATTTCTTTTTATTTTTCCTTTCCTCGTAGTAATTTCCCTTCCCTCACTTCAGCTGCTCAAAACACAGAAGCAGATGATCCTTTGTTCAAGCCACTGTGTTTTTCATCCCAGGATGCCTTTAACTGTGATTGAGTTTTGAAAAAAAGACAAACTTTGAAATCTACAGTTACCTCAATTCTTATTCCCTGGAATATCTCAGAAACAAGTACACTGATCTGGGTTAGTACCTTTGGCCTCTGTGCATTCTTTGTAACTCCAGCTGATCCTGGTTATATCTGGAAAGGCAGCAGGAGAGCCTTCAACAGAAAAAAGCTTGGCATGTGTGAGGAAGGCTATAACCTGATGTAATGGATTTAGACAGGAAACCTTTAAAAAAAACCAACAAACAAACCCAACCCCAGAAAAAAACTGATTCCAGTCTTTTCCACAATCTTTTTCTTCATAATGCTTATTTTGCTCCATGGAATATTATTTCCTGTAACTCCAGATGTTAATCCATCAAACTAATATGAAAAAGGCTTTTTCAGGATCTTTTGACCTTAGATCATGCCCACACTGAGCTGAACACAACAGAAATTTATATTAGTTTCCAAGAGTTTTAATATAGCAAGAACTATTCTAACTCCCATTTGCTGAGCCATGGTTATTTGTGGTACCCTGTATGCTTGAGGAATACTTTAAGAACCATAGTGAATTTAACTTCTACATGCAACCAATAGTAAGATTTTAAATTGCTCCTACTGTATCAAAGTGACCTTATGCAATCAAAAAAACTGAACCAAAACGGGGGGGGGAGGGATTTAACAAAGATCAGAATTGTATAGAGAGCTGTACACACCCACTTCAGTGAATATTATGTTACACATCTGAATAAATGCAATATTGAAGATATGGAAGTGCTGATTTCCTTCATACAAATCAATCAACCTTTTCCCATAGTGTTTTTTATTCCTAAATATCTGAAGCCAAAAGAACTGAGACTTGACCAGTCTCTCCAAGTTTGGTGACAAAGGGTACCCCTGAGGCAGCCCAGCCACTGAAAGCCAGCCTCCCTCCCTGTCTTCTCTTCATCCAGAGACCATAGAAGCCAGGCACTGAAACCTGTAACTTACTGGTTTGACTGGAAATTATCCCTGCAATAAAACAAGTAACTGGGAAGCTCCCTGACTTGCACTCTCCAAGGCAGCTGAATGACAGAAACCACCAGAGCCCTGTTCTTTCCTCAGAGGGGAATCCTGTCTATGGGGCTTTCACTGCTTATGAAGTTTGCATCAGCTTGCAGGACTGGGTGAAGAATGAACTTGGAAGGACATTAGATGGAGGGTACAAAGGTAAATTAGGACACAGAGATCCCAGATGATTCAGGGCTGTTGGTTCCTACCAAGATCCCTTGCTTTTGATTGAATTCTCCAGGCTTCAACCTAATCTGAACCTATAAAATCCAGTTTGTACACATTTAATACCCTCCATTCTTTCAAGCTGTTTGGCATTAAGAAATAGAATTGTTAAAAAAAAAAAAAATCCATCAAAAAAACACAGAACACAACCCTGGAAAGGCTAAACACACAACACCACTTTTTACTTTAATTAGTTATTTCCTTAGCCAAAGCATTTAACAAATACTATGAATGCAGGAGAGGTTTCCTTGTCTTGAGCACAAAATAGGAATGTTAGAAGGGTAAATCTTGTACTAACCCTAAATTATTAATGAAAATTCTTCCCATTTTTTCTGCATCTCACATATAAAACTTTAAATTAGGATTATCTGCATAGGTTGCTATTTTTTTCTCCAAAACCTTTTCACTTGCAGTAAGTACATAAAGAAAAACTATAATATTTCATCTGTGAACCCTACCTTGGGAATGGCTTTGCCACTATTCTTTTACATCCTTTATGGGAGAACTTCAGGGACATGAAGAGTCCTACCCACTCACAAGGTTTGAAAACTCAAGACAGTCTCTAAGGAGAAGCATTAGTGCATGAAATTCAACTACATGGAAAACTGTTCTGCTTCAAATATAAGAGCATGGGTTAGTTGATTTGTGATAATGCAGTTTCTTCACATTTGCAGGAACATAAACACTGGCCAAAGAACAAAAAGCATGAGAAGTGATTGACTAAGATGACTTGACATCTCCCTACACCCAAATGGAAATCCTGCTTTCAAACAGTTGCCAAAATGACTTGTTCATAGTGTAGCTACAATTTCCTCAAGAGCCAGTCTCCAACTGCACTAAAAGAATAGAAACCAGTTACAAATTTTGGACCTACTGTTCAGGTGACACCACAGTTTGTTCCAGTGAGTTCCCTGCACCTGTTGAAACCAGCATGGCCCAGTGTCTTCTTGAACTCTGAAGTACAGTGACATTTCCATTTGAACTTTCTAATAAGCAACCACACTCTACACTAAGGTAAACCGAAGAGCTGTCAACATTCAACAGTTACTCTACCACACTTCTGCCTTCAACTGTTGACAGACTAGCTGATATAATTTAAGAGAAAAAATATAATCTGAAAACAGATGAGAATTTATAGTGGCCAAGAGTTTTAGGGGACTGCAGATCAACAGCTTGGTAGCCAGTCTCAAATACAGTAACACAATCTTTTTCTTTCTTCCTCTCCTCAGAAAGCTGCCTTCTGATTAAGAATGTATTATATATTCATCTTCTTTTGTAGCAGTTTCTAGCTGACAAGAACCTTGAAAGGCATTTGGTTACAATACTTACAAGGTCAAAAACCTCAACACAAGACTAAATTCCTCCTCTCTGATCACAGGCAGACTAAGCTCCTTCAATCCCGTGAAGACCAGAGCTTTGGGGGGAATGCAGGAATACAGGGCTAGATGTTCCAGGGAACTCAGCAATCTGACAGCATCCAGCCCTGGAGCTTAGACAGCTCTGAGCTGAGCAAGAGACAAGGAGTCATTTCATGGTTGCAGATGAGTACACTACTTTTAACACATCATAATCCTTCCTCAGAGCTGGCACTAATTAAAACCTTGCTGGGGGATATTCAGCTTCATGGGGCATTTGCAGGCCAATACTGCAGGCAGTTACCAGAGCTGCTGCAGCATTAACCAAGCAGGGCTGTCAGCTGACATCACAGCTGCCCAGCACTGCCTGGTGCACCCAAGCCCATTGCTTTCATCTGCCATCAAACAGAGCTGTTCTTTTACTAACTTAGAGCTGAACACTGCTTGTGGCTCCACGTGGCTATTTCATCTGGAATTGCACTGAGGGACCACCAGAAAAGGTCTTGTACCACTCCAATCACTCTGGCATAAAACCTTCTCCCTCTACAAATTTAGAGAACAAGTTCTTGCACTGTCAAAACAAAATGCTCCTGGTAAACCTTCAGCATTTCCACCTGCAACAACTGGAGATTTATCAAGGTCAGGCACAGAATATTTTCCTCCTTAGAAGTAGCAGATTCTCCAAAGACTTAATCTCTACAAAACCTCTCTCATTTAAATGTTAAATACTTGAATGTTCATAGTTTTATCAGGAGCTAATCCCACCAATTTTCTGACCACACACATATAAGCAGTTTTTGAAAGATGCAAAATGCTGTAATTTTGAAAAGACAATTACTTGGGTTTTTGTTTGGTTGTTTGGTTGGTTTGTTGTTGTTTTTTTTTTAATAACTTTCTCTTACATAACTATATAAAGTTTTACTACTTCCATCAAATTATTCAACATTTCCCTAAACGTTTTGCCTGTGCAAGAGTATGAACTGTTAACAGCGATGCTCTGAAGCAGAAGTAGTCACACATGAGGTCCAAGCTCCAGATGCAGGTCAGTTGTTTGGAAGAGCCTCCCTGTCCTCATGCAGATCAACACTCCAGCCTCACTTAGTGTCATCTGAAAATTTACTGATGATACAGTTGATGTCCTTATCAAGGTCATCAATAAAGATGTTAAACAGAAAAGTTCCAAGCAGTGAATGCTGAGGACACCACTAGTGACCAGGCACCAGCTGAACTCCATTGACCACCATTCTCTGGGTCCATCCATCCAGCCAGGGCTTGATCCAGCAGATCAGATGCTCATCCAGGCCATGAGCAGCCAGTTTTTTCCATAAGAATTCTATGGGAAGCAGTGTTGAATGCTTTTTGAAAGTCTAGGTAGACAATATCCTAAGTGGAGTCATGTTGCACGTAGATGACAACAGGTGTAACAGTGCATGTTGCTTTTACTGCAGACTTGGAAAAGTAACAAAAAGGAGCATGAATTCGGATGAGCAGCATCTAAATCCTCATCTGAACAGGACCACTGCTTGTTTCCTTCATTTTAAAAGAAAAATATTTGACATGTAGAACGAAGTTGATCTTCACATGCTTAGATATGAGTAGAACAATAACAATTGCAAACAATGTCTTACAGTACTGACTTAAAATAGTAGCTGAGCTATGGCTTGGCTTATTTCTGGAGAACAAAAAACAAAGCCAAGCAGCAGCTGTCCCTTTCAAATACCATTTGACATCTACTGTTTCAGGTTAGTGCTCAAAGCTCAACACACACTAAAGCCAAGTTTCTGAAAAGCACAGGAGTGTGGGGAAGATTTTTACTGCTTGTACTGTGTCTGGAGAGGAAACAGACACTTCTCAATGGGCAGACACATCCCCATAAAGCTAAACTGCCCAAGTTACTTACAACATCCTCCAGATCTTCTACACATAATTCCAATGCATACAAACTTTGCACACTTAGTTACATTCACTGTTCAGCAGATACCTGGTTTAGCATCAAGAAAGAAGTCAATTTACAGAATTTAAAAGCAAAATTTCAACAGAAATTGAGTCCAGGCAAGCATGCTCAAGATAGGCAAACACACCATGATCAGAGAAAGCCAATACTTACGTCTTAAAATCATGTTTCATGGTTATTTGCCCTTTCTTGCAGCCAAGCATCAATATTTACTAGTTGCTTAAAGTTTCCCTTCTGTCCACACTTCACATGACTTCCAGTTGCCATGTGTCACGATACCATCATGGCAAGAGTGCATCTGAAGTGCTTGAGATTCAGCTCAGTGGCATGCAAACATGAAGTTACAATTACATTTCTGTTCACCCCTTCCATTTTTCTTCCATCTTTTATTCATTTGAACATCAATTACTCTGTGCATATTTAAGCAGAGACAGTGTTTCAAAATATCTGAACACAGATATTTAAACTAATTCTGCCTACACTCTACCACCATACAGATGTAATATTAAAACTTAAATACTTCATTTTCAGAGGACAGAGATACTGTTTTAAAAGAAGCTGAACCACAATGGTTCACACTAATAAGATTTAAATTAAGTTATAATTAATTGAATATTTATGAGATTTGCTGCTCATCAGTTATGTACATCAGAACTTCAGAGCAACACGTCTTCATGGAGATTTGTCCAACAAACTGACAACACCCCTTCAGATGGGGAATGAGCACATTGTCAAAAAAGAATAATCAAAAACTAATCATAAGAATACATACTCAATGTTTGAGTAAATTTTTACTTTCAGAGGCAGCTTTTAGAAGCAGAGTTAGTCTTTTAATTTTACATTTGGGTTCCTATTTCCTTTCACCAATATAAAATGCAATTTGTATGTATTAAAAATTCATACAGAAAAAGTAATCACTATAAAAATTGTATTAAGCATGAAAGCATTAATTCAAGACATTAGTCGCTCAGCAAAACAGTAAATGGTATATCTTTTTTTCTTTTCAGTGCTTTTAAATGGGCAAAGAGCCCAAAGCAGAAGATGGAAAGCTGGTCAATTGACTGAAAATAAAATTAAATACATTGAGAAAAACTCTTCTGCCCTGTCAGTTCCTCTCATATGGGGAAAGGCTGAGAGCCCTGGGGCTCTTCTCTAGAGGAGAGAGACCAGAGGGGATTCTTCTTTCATTCTTTTAGGACTTCTGAAGGTAGCTGTGTACTAATTTGATTTTTTTTATTATTATTTCCTAACTTCCATTTTTAATACCAGTACATACTTTAATATTAGTTAAGATGGTTTTTCAGTGTATACAGAATTTGAAATTGATTCTACCAGAAGTACTCAAATAAGACAATAAATCTACATCAAACATACTTGGATGTCCATGTGCATACTGGAATGCTAATGTTTGGAAAAAAAAATGCTTTTACTATCTTTGTGAAGGACTGTCCTTGCTTGAAGGAACTTGGGAAGCTCTCAAGCAAGCTTGTAATGCTCTCAATATGATCCCTTCTGAGTGCATGAGACAGAGACACTCATCCTTCACCAATTCTATTTATGGAGATAGTAAAAAATCAGCACTGACCCATTAGTAATGTTGGGGTTTTTTTCCTGACTAAAAACCCCTGTAACTCCACCAAGCTTAACCATTTGGCCCTGGTGCCTCAGTGAGGCAGCTGTCCTTCTTTGGATGAGGCAGCTTAGCCACCTCTAGGTAGGGCAGTTTGGGGTTGGTTGTTTTTTGCAGCTGCTCTGGTACACAGCACTGCACATCTTGAGCCAGCAGCAGCACCTCCTCCCTGGTGGGCACTACATGGCCATTCTGAGTGCTACAAACATTTTAACAGCCAACCCAGTGTAAAAAACCAAAGGAGAGGTTAACTGAACACTGTTGTGCACAGCACACTGCCCCAAGGATACAGTGGGAGGCTGTAGATCACATTATACCTGTTGTTACTGGGTCAGTGCTGATATGACATGGGAACAGTTGGGTTCAGCTCCAAACAAAGCAGAAGGTGATGGAGTCCATCCCATGTGGCAAAAGTGCTCTGCAGGAGCAGGGGGTCAGCACGGGCACAAACCCCCTGCTCGCCCTCTCCTCTGTGCAGCTGGACTCCTGCCTTTCCTGCTCCCACTCCCTCATCCCCACTGGCACTGCATAATTATGCTGCCTTTCTAACAATTCCTTCGCTGGCTTCCCCTTCCATTTGCTTTAACGTGACAGCAGAAGAAAACAAGGCATGTTTCCACAGTCATACACTTCACTGCAAAAAGATCTATTTTTGGTCCTTTTGATCCTCAATAAATAAACTATTCTTAGAAATAAAGTGCCTATGTAATTAGACAGCTCGATTTTAGAAATGCTGGCTATTCTCTTGAGAAATCTTTCTCAAGTAACAGATGGTTAAAAACAGCAATTAAGAATGCATGAGCCAAATCAACCTCACTAACAAGCAACCCCCAAAACATTACTTGAAAACTGGATTCTATAAGAAGGCAATACCTGCACAATTCACAGAGTAACCTAGCTGCAAATTTCAAGAGCTTACATTTTGCAAGTTCAGGAGACCAGTGCACCATGATTTACCTACAAGAAACTGCACATATTTCTCTCTTCATGATGAGGTTTGTTTGAAACAACCTCCTTGTCAGGGAGCCTGTACCAAGATCCCTGCATTTTGAGAGGGCAGTAGTTCCTGCATCTTATTTGTCCTGAAATAACCTGTGTTTTCACAGTATAATTTCACAAATAATACTGAAAGAAAATCATCACATAGAAGTCCAGACTGTGGTGATGAAAGAAATAACAGTTAAGTGTTACATGGAGCAGCCTCCTCAGGCTGAGTTTCAATGGGACAACTTCTCCTGCAGGAAATGTGAGTAGTGTGAAATGGAAAACAAGGACAACACAGAATAGACTCAGGTAAGATCTACTGAGCAGACTGATTTTGTGTCACTGGTATCCATTAGCACTGTGGTCTTTAAGGAGGATGTGATACAGGAAAACAAAACCACCAATAAAGCCCAGCAATATTTGCTGGTTTAAAAAGAGGAAGAAAAAACCCCAAAACCCCATGAAATGAAAAAAAACCACCCACAAGCAAAAAGAAAACAATGTACACAGAAATTATGCCAAAGACATCTTTCAACATCTATCTTACTGAAAAGATCGTTGCAATAATAGAAAAGTGTTCTGATAAACATTTATCAGGCAACTCCAGTAAGTGAGCTTTTTGGCCTTAACTGACAGATAAATTCCTCTTCTTAGAATAACACTAATAAGGTATAAACAATTTTTTTGAAACTGTTGAAAATAGTTATTTAAAATAAAAAAGAATCAACGGTCATTAAAAGTTATTCTCTAAAGTTATACAAGGACTCAATCTCTGCAAACTCCACTTTGCACTTAAGGACTGAAAGTTTTTCTAAATGTAATAATTCAACTTTCAAAATCTCCTTTTTCCTTACTATCTCAAGTGGGCAATGGCAGGTTGAACAAAGTACAAATGTCTCTCTACATTTTGACAGAGACTTGCAGGCAGTGTCCCACCCTGCTCCACCCTGCACTGTCTGGGACAATCTCCGAGACTCACAGAGGCTACAAACTAAGAATCTAATACTGTTCCACAAAAGGTTTGGGGGATTTTTCCTACCCAGCCCAAGCTCATAGATTTACATCCTCAGCACAAGAAGTAACAGCCACCAACTGATCCTGTGCAGAGCAAATCACACTCCTACAACGAGACCATCTTCCCTTTCTCCAGATCAAGGAATTCACTGAAGGAAAGCAGGGAGCTATTCAGAACTAAATTGTACCTTATACAGCTGCAGCCAAGCTAATCCATCTTCCTGGGTGCTCTTTTCTGCAGTCTTTATGCAATACCATTTCAAAGATGAAAAAATCGCTTAAAAAAAATGGATGAAGACACCATGGACTCTGATCTTCTCTACTGCTCGCTGCCCCAGCAAGGACCTAGAATCCTTTACCTCTCATTAATCAACTCTTCCATCACAGGACCAGCACTGCTAATCCCTGACATGAAGGCAATCACCTGAATTATATGAGCCTGCCAGGTTTAAGATCCCCTAAGTAAGTCAAGTGACAGTAATTTCTAAGCCTTGGTGGCATTTCACCACGGTTTCATTTAGCAGCTCTCACTGCTCCAGGTAGTAACAGAGAAGGAGTATTTCTGGTTGTTCTTTTTCATAACTGAACCTGTTCTTGAAGGACAACGTGTCAGTGTCAGGTACACACACTCATCTTGGCCATGCTCACAGAAAGACACTGCACTTACCAAAATACATAAAGCTCTGTGCTACCCTAGATACAAAACAGCAGATAGGAGATGCACTCATCTTGTTATATTAACTGCCAGTCCCTCTATATTATCCTCATCCTACCTTAGGTTTTAAGACACTTAGGATTTGCCTTTCTTTCTAATTCCTAGAATTACTGTCAACATCCCTCAGGGAACTTGATATTTAGATTCTGTGCTCTGTCCCCATGAAAGCTGTCACAAGTAATAATAATAAAAAATCAAAATCAACACTTGGGAGTACCCCCAAAACTCAGATCTCAGTTCCCAAAAGGTTTTTGGAAGTCCTTTCCCCATATTCAGCTTTACTATTTTCTCAAAAGGAAACATTTTTCACACAAATGGTGTGTAAATCTAAATATTAGTTATGGGCAGCCATTTGTACAACAGACCAGTTGCATTTAACATAAGTAAGGATGTGGAGTTTACACACAAGTAATCCTCAAAGCTGGCTCCCTTTTTCAGCTCACAGTACCTGTCCATAGCTCTGTGTGTCCCACTGTTACACAGACTATATTTTAGTAGAAAGATTTTCCTCCAAGGTACATAAAAGGCAATTTGTCTTGCAGTTGAAAGGGTTAAAGAGAGAAGAAAAATTTATAAGCTTACATATCACGACAATTCCTGAATTCACACTGTTCTTCACTCTAAAGAAATCTGAGACCAAACACATCCCATAAAGTTCATCCCTCCAGCACAGCAGAGAAGGATGAGGGATGTGTGCTAAGCAGCTCTGAAGCAGATGGAGTGATGGGTGACAAAGAAGTTTTAAAGTATTTCAGCTTCTTATCTATCTCTCTGCAGTATACTGGGTAATAAAAAAAAAAAAAAAGGCAAAAAAAAAGCCCCCATTTCCAAGAGCTCTTCACAGGCTTAGAGATAAGCAAAGCTCAGCCTGAACACAGACTTATGGAAACATCAGCTTTCAGCAATGGCTTATGACAGATTTTGGTTCCTGTTACTAATCTTCCTAGCCGGATACCATCCCCACAGAGTCATGATTTCTGAGCTCCACAACTGTCACAGGCATGAAAAAGGAAGCTGAATATTGCTCCTCATTTTTTTTTCTGAACTTTCTTATCATACTCTATTTCCCTCTTTAAGGAAACGCTTCTCATAATGTCTTCTCTTTCCCATTCTTCCTCCTCCTTTGGTTGTCTTTGTTTCTTAGCAGAACAGACAGGGGCCTTAACGACCTGATAGAAAATATTTGCAATCTCTGTCACTCTGGTTCCCATCCAGAGCAAGTCATCACAGCCTGGTTCAGCATGGCATGAATTCAGACACTTCAAAAAGCCAAAAACCTGACTGCTAGTAAAAAAAGGATGAAAAGAAATTGTTACCACTGTTTAAAGTCTGGTGACTCAGAGGGAAAACATTGGTGGAACAAGAGCAACAAATGCTTTATTTCACTGTAGAAATGATCCTTCCCAACTCAGTTTAACAGGCTGCAGACTAAGTCTCTTCATGTTTAGGACAAGAGAAAATGGACTATGCTAAATAAAAGACATGGTCTATGAAAGACAAGGAAACCAGGAAACTACTTCCAAAACTTCTCTAAACCTTTGCAGTGGATGCCAAACCCCAACATGTACGCTTGCTCTTGTAAGCCTCTTCTGGAGTCTTCAACATCTCTCTGGGATGCTGTTTAAAAAATAAGATATTGAAGAACTCAAGTTACTTAGCATGTAAGTTACTTTCTAGAAAAACATCACAAGATTTGATTTATTTTGGTCTATTGGCTGCTGTCACT
Organism: Ispidina picta; assembly: GCA_033439845.1. NCBI lineage: Eukaryota > Metazoa > Chordata > Aves > Coraciiformes > Alcedinidae > Ispidina > Ispidina picta. The sequence continues at coordinate 138,158 of JAABNV010007793.1, read as the reverse complement.
AAGAAAAGTGTCAATCTTTCCCCTACTCCCCCTTCTCTCTTTTAAAAAAGGACTGTTCTGCAGAATTGAAGCAAAGTGAAAGCAGTCTGAAATCATTAGGAGAGTTGCATTATTGAGCTCTGTGAGCCATCATGGATTAGTAAGGAAAGACAGAACTCAGACTGAAAGCAGAAATGCACTGATAAGAAATGCAACAATGAAAAGCAAACCCATGATCTCCAACATGGCATGAAGTGGGGGAAAGCTCTGGGGGACCAGGGAGGCCAACTTCAGTCTCAGAAGTCCAACAGGCTCAGTGTGATTCTGGAGCTATCCAAAAGTTTGCAATGCCGAAAGCACTGAATGGGACTAAAGGAAAACGGAAGATTTAGCACAAAGTGCTGTACCTGATCTGCCCAACAAAACTTCTATATCTTTTTATGCACTCACAGTGCCAATATCATTTCACTCAATGCTGAAAGAGTTTTCTACATGAAGCCTGCTGTCCATGCTTCCTTGCTGCCTACAAAAAGCAAAGTAGTAGCAATTGGAAAACATGCCTTTTTCAGAGCACATTCTGGGGGTACACAAGATTGTCTCAGCATCCCAGCTACAGGCAGAGCATAAGGAAACTGGAAGGGGCCAGAATGCAGCTTGTGCTAACATAATGTGGGCAAATGAGGCAATATGTTAGAGCAGCTGGATACTGTGCCATCAGAAATTCTTGGCATGTGCTCATTTCCAGTCCCTGTGCTATCTTGGCTCTCTAGCACCAATCCAGTGAGCACAGCCAGAGTTCAGATTTTTTAAAGTTTGATGCACTTGCTCTTTGGCCTGTGAATTAAATCAGCAGGACATCCTGAGATAAATTCATGCAATTTTCTGACTTGGGCATCACAGAGGTGTGATCAGGTGAACAAGCAGCAGATCTGTGCTGCACATTCTGAATCACAGACATACAATATTATAGTTGCAATTGTCCTTTTGTCTTGGTTTCCATTATAATCACCTATATCAATGATTCTATTATCTATAAATCATATAGATTTACAGGCTCTAAAATCTAACAAGAAGTTTGCAAACAAGGCAAAAAATCCC
>JAABNV010007793.1:94144-117328 GCA_033439845.1 Ispidina picta | reverse complement strand
TACGTTCCAGGCAAGTCAGAGAACTCCAAGGAAGTCAAAACAAGGATAGAAACAATAGCAACCAATTTCCAAAAATACCAGACTTTCCCCTGCTACTATGACCCAGGAGGAACACAGACCAGTGTCATTTTAAGCAGACTTTATCCCCTGAAAGGCCTTCTCTTTGCTTTCCTTTGGCCTACACTCATGTTTACTGGGGGGTGTCTGATTATTTTTCTGGTAAAAATTAGTCAGTACGTTTCTGTTCTTTCTGCTTGGCAGTAAAATAACCAAATATCTAACGCTGGTTTTGCAAAATATTAAAGTACCTTTGTTCTACTGTCTTGATGTGCATTTTGTGACTATGTGTCAATTTAAGGGCAAGCATTTAAAAAAACTTGTCATCATGGTTAATTAAACATGAAACCAGGATAGTAGAGAATAGCAGCTATTAACATCAGCAACATGTTTTAATATGCAAAATCTAGATACTTATCTATTAGAAATATACAATAGGAAAAGAGACCTCCTCCAGTGCTAAAGATTCAGACAGTATAAGAGAGCTGTTAAAAAAAATCCAAATCTCAAAAAATTAATTTAAGATAATTATTTCCAGACGAAGGAAGAAAGTTTTGTCATCTCCATGAAATGCACCTGAAGCTGTGTGTATGCATGATTCTCACCTTGCACCTTCAGTAAAGTTCAAGTGCAGCTGACACAGGTACAGGCATTTTGAGTGACTAAAACCATTTAGTAATGGTATAGGAAGAGATCTTGTTTTGTTAGCTCACCAAAAGCTGAGGCAGGAGTATAGTAACTGCTTAAAAAACCGTAATCAGAGATAATGTCTTTCGAAGCTAATGTAGTGTAAGGGTACCAGAGGAGGGGACCAAGTTGGCTGTAGGTTCTTGAAGAGCTTTACTCCAAATTTCATTTTTCAGAAACTTAAAGAGTTTCCAGCTTCCAGACTAGAACTTGCTCATGACTACTCCACACTCAGTCCAGCAATTCAGCAGCCCTGCCACCTTGGTCCCGTCAGCCAAGGTGAATGAAGGTTGGATGTGGCTGTGTTTTCTAGTGGTAGTCACTGCTGCCTCACTCAGGAGTCAGTAGCCTGTCTCTGAAAAGCAAAAGCTCTTGACCTGGATGAGCCCAGTATGAAAGCCAGGAGCCCCTGCTTGTGAATTCTCGCTTGGCTTCCCAAGACCATCCCCTACAGCCACATCCCCCTCACCTCCTGCTCATGGTTATCCCCAGCAGTAGTAGAGAACACACATGCTCTTGACACTGGATTCACCTCTACCAGTAACAGAGTCACTTATCACATCAAGAGTTATTTCCTTCCAACATGTATTCATTACAAACATATGAAGAAAAACCTTACACAACCTAACATTTCCTATTTGGGCAGAAGATATTCCAAGTGGAAACAGCCAGTAGAGGGGGAAAAGCCACGCAAAATTAGGTCTGAGGTTTGTTTCAGGGGTCAGAAGCCATACAAAGCAACGGAGATATTTTAATTTGGTAATTTCCATAATTAGAAACATAGCATTTAGGGTTAACTACATTACTTCAAATTTACAAGCTGGCTTGTAGTTATAAAATATTTTAAAGCAGGAAAAACAATGATAAGTATTGATGGAATGTGGTTATCCATTGTGCACAATAAGCCTGGTGGCTGGCATAAAGAGCACAGGCCAGCTATATAAAACCCAGGCAGGAACAGTTGGGTGTATAAGCACATAACTCTTCTTGGGCAGAAGGGAAAATTGGGAATCATCTCAGAAGTCCCTCAGAAACCTTGGGGGAACATCAGAATATCTGAAAACTTGAGTTTTCTTTTTCCCCCTGAAGTATTTGTGACCAGTAGAAATGCTAAGAAGGCACAGGTGTGTTGTTCAGTTCTTCTGGAATAAGGTTTCTTTGACTGTGCTGGTAGAAGACAAGTGTCAGCTTTGATGCATGTGTTATACTGGGGAGTCACAATATTAGATGGTTTTCTCCTTGCTGACCCCAATTCTCCACGCTCTCAAGAGCACCAACAGAAAGGAAAAAGACAGCAAAGATCAGTTGGTTACACTCACCTTCCATGTAAAGTAGTCAGTGAAGGAGAGATTAAAGAGTGTCTATTTATTACTATACCCCACTAGACAAAATAGCAATGAACAAAATATCTTGTCAAATGGAAGGACTGACAAGCTGTTCTTTCAAAGCTCCCTAAAAATATCTATACGACTCTTAACAACATACAAGTAGTCTCATTACACCCTGTACTTCTTTCTCTAAATGTGTCATATGACGCTGGCTCAGATATTAAGCTGTCATATGGGCAAATCCACACAGACACTGCCATACCCAAACCTGCACAGGTCAGCTCCCTTCTCTCTGGGATCACATACCACATTTACCATAGTCAATCCAAAGAACTGATGTTATCTCTGCTAGATATATGTTACACTAATGGCCTTATCTAGGAAAGCCAACTTGTAAAAAGATGCACTTTCTACTTAGACAGCTAAAAATTACAGGCAGACTTTCAGGAAGAGATGCTTAGCCTGCCAAACAAGCTATTCTGTATTCAGCTCCAAAAGCAAGCATGGAGAGCACCTGAAAATACTTCAGCTTTGGAAAAAAATATCACAACATTAATATTACAGATGAGGAGGAGCAGGGGACAGAGTTGTTTATAAGACACTATCTCTTCAGTGAAGCATTTTACCACGCTTGGAGCAAGATGATCTGAATGAAGTAAGTACAAGTTATTTAGTCCATCAAACTCAAGGTCATTCTTACAAACTCTTTAAATAATTTAATTCATATGCTTTAAAGTCTAATGAGACAGTACAATATATTCAAGGTGTCTCCAAAAAATGCTCAATGACAAAGACTGAGTAAAATAATGTTTGATGCATTTATTGGTTTATAGTTTTCTAATACATTGCATAATTTTCTCTCTGCTGGAATATTTCACAATATTGGGCATGTTTATTTGCCAAGAAAAAAAAAATTCTTATTGGAGACTATTCTTGATGATCACATGAACCCTAAATCAACAGGGCTATCAGCCTCAGTATCCTGAAACCATAGGGCCAGAATTTAAGCCTAGTTACAGAAAAGAATTACCACCTCTTCGCTCATGTAATAATTGCTGTGAACAAATGCATCCAGCTATTCACATGCTATATAGATTGATAGGTAGATGATGATTGCACAAGTCTCAAAATCGAATTACCCTCGATTTGTGTGGAGTAAATCCCCAAAGCCATGCCCAAAGCATGGGAAGCATCCCCAGAATCATGGGAAACCTGTCACTATTGCAGCCAAGAAAGTACACAGCTAGGATGATATGGATGAACCATGGGAGTAAATCAACTATGGGGCCTGTCTAGAGGATTGGCAACAGTTTTTACCCTTACTACACTTCTGCTTTTAAAGAAAGAAAACTTGTTAAATGTTCCGGGGGGGCAGCTGGTTTTGGCTTTTTATGCCTTCTGCAAATGCACATTTATCAGACAGACTGTGACAAGAGAAATTAAACCTCTATGAGAAACTCTGTATCGAGCAATTAATTCAGAATACAGCAGTGAGGCAGCTGCATAAAGATACACATTAATTGAAGCTTTAAAACAACTTAAAGTTTTAGCCTGCCTTACAACAGATAAAATATTGAAAACTTTCCTTTGTTCCTTTGATAGTTGCTGATGTTCCCCTCTACAGACACTGCAATGGTTCTTCATGCCTCACCAGTGGACAGGAAATAATTCATTGCCTTCCTGACTGCTTTCAGTAGAGCAATGAAACAGAACCAATGAGCAGAGCTTTCCCAGGTTTGAAAGCACACTACAAGCAGATGACCTGAGCTGGAATTATATGCCATTTACTCTTCAGAAGCAGCATGTTACTATGGAGGCTGAACACTCCGTAAAGCAGATTCTAGTACACCCTTATACTTCAAGAAAATAATTTGGGGTTCTTTATGACCAGGTAAAAGGTATTGCTTGGTTCTTGTCCAACACAGTAATTCAGAGTGAAAGAATCAGGTTGTTCTGGCAGGACTGAAATTAAGGACCTATGATGTTGCACCCTGCCTACATCCACAGACCTTTCCCAGCTTCCCAATATTCTCACAGTGTACTTTGAGGAAGATGAGATGGCCTGAGAACAAGAGAAAAATGCCTAACCAACTGTAATGGTTCCTGGAAGTTTCTATATGGCAAAGTTGTCTCAGTGCTGCACTCTGGAGCCTTTTCCAGAACAGAATGCCCTGCCAAGAGCCCTCAAGTCAGGACTCAGCAAAAGCTTGGGAACTGCTTTATACAAGGGGGCTTTCTTTCCTACCACCACCCCCTCCCCCCAAAAAAAACCAACCCTAGGGGCTACTTGTGCATTTCTGAGTACAGTTCTTTAACTGTGCCCTACTGCCTGTGCTGTAAGCACAGGAGCTCTTTGCTTTGGTCTCAGCACAGTCATGTGTGTCAGAGGATTGAGTCTACCACTGGAAGTGAGGAAAGGGAAGGGAATTTTTGGCTGAGGTGTGAGCCATCCATATATGTAAGGTGCTCCATGCTGTGGCTCAGCCCGCAGGGTTCTGAGCACCAGCTTGGTGAGAGCCATCCCTTGTACAACACAGTGATGAGAAATACCAGTATCAACTGTGCTCTTAGTGCTGATTTCAGCAGAAGCATCAAGTATTTAATTAACTCATAGCTGACTCAGGGACTCAGTGGCAGCTTCAGCCCTGGTGCTGAGTGACACCTCATTTCACCAGAGGTCAAGGAGGCACTGAATGCAGATGATCAAATTCCAGTCTGTCTCACATCTACCCCCCAGAAGTCATATACTAAATTGAGTTTATAAACCCACAAACTTATTTGGTCTTAATAGCTAAAACATCATTTGCTTTTCCAGGACATTTTAACATTCACTATATAACTAGGAATAGAAAAACTGGCAAATGGAAGGGAAATTACAGAGATGCAGATTACACTGAACTGGTGAGGCAGGCCAAAGCTGAGAGCAGGATTTAAGGTAATAGGGTCAAGAAATTGTTCAGATATCATCACACTATTAGTCTCATAAATGAGGCTTAATGTAAGAGGATAGAAAATATGCTTCACCAGTAGATATTGCTATAGTGTAAAGGAATTAATGTAAAGATGTTAGCCATATGCTTGAGTAATGAGAACTGTGTTGAAAAACCCAAAACATTACATTTTTATTTTTTTTAGAATGACAGTTACCAAGTTGGCTTAAAGCTACTAAAAAAAAAAAAATTAAATATTTCAGCTAATATGACAATTTAATGTCAGCAAACACAGAACACCTGCAAGACAAAAACATTTTGTTGCTTTGTTTTATTTCCAAACATTCTCTACACAACACTGCGCCTAAGAGGCAGATGTTTTCAAAAGCATCAAAATATTTTGCCTGGACCAAAAAGCACATGAGCATTATGCAACTTATGGAAATCTTAGAGAGAAACACAAGAACCACAGGGCTGACAGTAAAGGACATGTAACACCTTCACCAACACACATCAGTCTTAGAAATATGCTTTCTCATGAATGAAAAGAGTACTACACAAATCTGTCAAAATGGAGTGCAAAACACAAATAAAAGAAGAAACTCTAAAAAAAAAGACATCGAAATCTCCAATTGACTAAGAAAAGCTGCTTGCAGTTGAGATTTGTAGGTCACTGTTTGGGGAATGGACAATTTTAGAGTTTAAACGAAGCTGGATTTTTTTGGTGATGGCTTTGTTTTGTCTTTAAAGAACAAAATTGAAACTTTCAGACAAAGCAAGTAATAAAAAAAAGTATATATTCTTATAGACATTTCAGTCAGATGTCACCAAAGAAATCAGCAGGCCACCAGGACATCAATGCAGCCATACCCAGCTCTTTGAGCAAGCCCCAGCTCATCACAGGCAGTATGATGGGTACCCTGTACACAAGAGGATCCAAATCCCAGACACCACCATGGAAAGATGTTGTCAGCATGTGACACTCAATAGACAAAGCTCTCACCATCGCCAGCCACTTACAAACATCCCTCATAAATGAAGAGCTCCTGTAGTCTCACAGAGGGTTTCAAAGTTCACTGACTGGATCAACAGAGGAAGTCTGGCACCCAGCTAGTTCTTCCCTGAAAGCAGCATATTTTTACCAGTTATGAATAAAAATGTATATAGCTGTTTTGGAACAAGATTAACAACATGCTTGTTCCTTTATTTCATATTCTCCAAATCAGTACTGGTTAGGTTCATGTTTGCACAGAATTTATCTACATGGAAATTCAGCCAATCACCCATTCAGCTGACATTTAAGTCTCTCAGATGGTGTTGAGAGCAAGTATTTTATCCAGCTTTAAAATACCAAGACAATGATAGAAGATAGTATAAAAGAATTACATTTAAATATTAAAAGTGATGACACTTCATGATCTCAAATCATAGCAATGTAGAGAAATAATACTTATGCCTATTAAGTGTAGAAGAGGTACTTCTGACAGAATAAAAATGAATTCTAAATAAGAAGAATCAGTAGATAATGTACAATTCTGCTGTCCCCTCTCAACTCAGCCTAGTTCCATGTCAAAAGTAGACACTAGCACCTGATTGCAGTAGTCAGAAATATGAATTCAGAAATTAAGACTTTATCTGACTCTGAAAAATGAAGGCTAAAATCCCAATTGTAGGAATATAAGCTTTTTTCAGCATGCAAGAGCTAAGTGACTCCAAGATACGTAATTAGTTCCATGAGACCATTCCCCATGTGTCAATGTGATTGAAAGAAATAATTCCATAAAGAAGATTGTCTGCTTTTTATCTCCTATAGGAGATACTGGTGCCCATCAAAGTGGGTACTGCAACTCAGTTGTGCTTTTTCCCAGGTCCGACCCATGGGGACTATACCAGAGCACTACTTAGAAGCAAGTTTGTGACAGAACAGCCCAAAACAGAACAAGATATTTTGGAGATAAAACAACCACAAAAAACAGTAAGATAACAAAACACAACCCAAGCAAACTCAAGAAACACCCTAACAAAAACAAAGCCTCCTAAATACAACAACATAAACCCACCAGACATCTCACCAGATGCTCCTCAAATTCAGTCAAGCTGAAGGCAGGGAATGTTTAGGAAAGGGCTGAAAAATGTGAGAGTAAAATAGTAAAGTAATTAGATAAAAACACTTTAAAAACACCTAGTTCTAGGACCTCAGACACCATCAACAGAAAGAAAAATACTCTGACCTACCTCCAGGAATATTACTAATTTCTTTTGTATATGAAATAGTAACACTATTATGTGTTAACACTATTAAATAGTATTGTAAAGAGTTCCCAATCCCAAGTTCTGTCAGTTTCCCTGACCAACAACAAGATCGCAGAGTCCACAGCTGCACACCCCTCACCAGATTCAGCTGATAGTAGATCAGAGTCACATAGTTAAATGGAGGTTAAGTGAACTTTTAATGGCAATTTCAACTCTATAATATTTCTTTACTTAGATTATACAATGTCAGGTACAGCAGTTTCAGAACAAAACCTAATAAAGCAGCACCTCATCTCCTATTCCCAACATTCACACTAGGCAAATTTTGCTAATGAAAACACAAGTGGGGGGTTGGTTTTTTTTGTTCTGTGTTTTTTCATGTTTGATTTTTGACAAAACAAAGCTGAATAACTACAGAGGGGTGTATCAGGTTTTCTGTGTGGACAGAGAATGGTTCATAGGAATTATTTCAGAACTGGCTCATTTCTCAAACAGCTGGGCCTTCTTCCAGAACTTATTCTGTTGTCTTTCAGTTCAGGTAAGTTTGTCTGGTTGGCCTACATGCTCTTTTTTCCCCACAGCATGTTACAGGTACAGTAGTCACTATCCCCAAGATTCCCTTGGTCTCAGACACAAATTCTAGCAGCTAAGAGATTGCATGGGTTTAGCCCTTAGTAGTGATTTTCATCAGGCAATACCAACTCAATCATGTCTGACTTATCTAAATATCTTCTAGCCATTGTTCCCATCTGTGTTTCTCCTTCCTTGTGGCAATTGTGTGAAGCAACAAGTCACATAAACTGTTTTTTGAAGGCTAAAGGAAGAATCATCCATTACTTCAGCCCTAAGCCACTCAGCACTCAAGATCCTTGTCTTTTGTCTTTATCATTTCCACTGTATTTTTAGAATCTTTTATTGCCATCTCCAGTCCCTTGCTAGTTGTAATAACTCATTTTGCACCTTGGCCTTTCTGCTCTTATCCCAACATGCTTCCACTCTTTCATCTGTATTAGTCTCTAACAGAGCTTATCTTCCTGTACAATCAGGATCATTGCCTGCCCTTTCCAGCAGCAACCAGCTTGCTTAATATTATCTTCCCAGAAGACGACATATCATCCTCCCAAGCCTGCTGAAATCTCTTTTGTGAAGCCCATTATTCTCATATTGCTACTGCTTTTCTTCCTCCATGTAAGACTGTGACCCCTGTCATTTAACAAATGCCATCCCCTAACACTGTCATCCTCCCTCGGTCCATTCAAAAATTCATGCAGTTCTCAACAACAAAAAGTGATAAATGTGATTTATTAGTAAATTATTTAATGTTACCTGCATCTAGTATTATCTCTTGTACCATGATATTAAATCCACTGCCTGATATCATTATAAACAACTATTTAATACACTGGCCATAAATATATTAAGGGTAAGTGCTGACATTTGAAGATGACAAAACAGAAATATGAAAATTAAGCACATAGTTCAGAGAGATCTGCAGATACTGCACTCTGGCAAAATAAAGCCTAAGGGTTAACCACCACTAACTGATGTTTAGTAATGCTTTTAGTTTCATAAGGAAAAAAATAAATAAATCTCCAACTGACATCACAGGACCAATTCACTAACTACTCCACAAGAACCTCAAGATCCAGCTAGTGTGCACTATGACTAAATTTTTTGCCTCCCTAATCTACCCGTAGTAATAAGTGTAATAAGGTAGAAGAGTGTCTGAGTATTGCCAGTAGCAATTCTTCAATGTGACAAGTTATTTACACAGATTCCAGTCCACACACATTCACCTCCCCATCCTCTATGTACCTCCCATCATCCAACTGCAACAATAATGAAAAGGCATGAAAATGCAATTTTTGGCAGGAGTTGCAATCAGACCATAAGACACCATTGGTTTCAGCAGTACTAATGTGCTCTGCAGTTCCATTAAAACTCTGGACACTGGTGAAGAGATAAGCAAAACTAATGCTGAGTTTTCATCCAAGATTGAAGAGCGTAGCCTGGATTTCAGTACTTCTTTCTAATCATGAAAACATGGATATTTTTCATTTCTGTTTATATGCAGCTTTGGCAGAAACAAATGGAAGTCCTCCATTCCCTGGGCAGGTGGGACTGGGGATATCTATTTTATAGCACTTATTTTCTTCTTTCTACTCCAATTTATCTTTCTCTTTTGTGGGGTTCTCTTATGCATTGATCCTCATGTCAAAAGAAAATGCAGGCTTTAAGTTCCATATAAATATCTACAATGACATTTGACTGTATGCAAAGTAAATAGGTGAACAAAGGAAAAAATGCAGTAAGTTTTTATTTCCCATGACCATTCTCTGAGGAAGTAGGTAGAAATTTATAGTTTAAAGACTTATAGATGATACCAAATCTACTCTGATTTTGCCTCTAATCTTTTATTCTTCATTAAAAAAAAAAAACAAACCAAATTTAAGAGGCAATTGCCAACAAGTTAGACTTGAAAAATCTTAAGTGATTATTATTATTAAAGCTGAAATTAAACTTAGAAAAACAATATTGCATTGAATTACTAAAATATTGAAGAATAGTTTATATTTTTTATGGCTTTTGACCACATATTGCTATTTTAAGAGTCATCTGACTTGAATTCACTTGTGAGTACAGACTAGTGACTCGCAGTAAAACACTCCTCACACCTTCCACAAGAGGAAGGAGTCTGCTGTGTCCATCAGCCACTAACAATGCACCTCCTACACACATCATGACCAATAGTGCTCTCCTGTAACTCAGGACACTTCCCTTGCTCTCTCTCCCCTAAAAGATGTGAATGGACTACAGTACCCATTCCCTGCATGATGAAACTAATCAACCCAACTAATTAATATGCAATTTTCACTTGAACAAGTCCTGATTTCTGTCCTTAGTCATGACTATTTCCACAATAAATCTCAACTGGCAGTTCTAATCTTTTCTGCATTACTGCTGCTGTGTTGTTTGAAACACATATTACTGCGTGGGTTTAAATATTTAGTGTTACTCTTCTGACAGGCATTTTTGTAATAAGATCACTGAAACAAAGAAAATCCTGAGTAATACAATATATATTTTTATATATAATATAAAAAAACAATAAACAGCCACCCTGAACTTCACTTTTGTAAGCAAATAGTTGATATACTTAATGTCTGGGAATGTTGTTAAACGTCTTCCTCCCTAATAAAACAATAACAACATCTCAATTTTCTCTTTCTACATCCCAGAAAGCTTCCATACACTTAATCCTACTGGCCCTCTGCTCAAGAATCAACGCTACCCCCAGAACAATCTGCTGCTTATCATTATGCCACGAGTATTTCTTAAGCACCATCAGACAGCTATTGCTTGATCATACTGTGCTCCTGGCCTCAGGGTCAATTCCTACCTAAGCCTGAGAAAGAGAGTCAATGAGGCCACCAACTATTGTTCAGGCTGCTGAATCATGCCCAGTTCTGAAATAGTCCTTCAAATGATTGAGTATGGCAACAGGTTGAAAGTTATCTGTCCCAAAATACCTAGAAGCCTGACTCTAGAGTGCTCTGATGGCCAGGTCAGTGCTACAGCTCATTTGATCTACCAACTTTTCCTGAGGGGACAGACACATCTCTCTGCTCTTCCCATGTGCAGAATATTTGCTTGGATCCAGACACTGGCTCCTACCTTGGCACCAGGACCTCGCTCACAGAAAACTGCTGTTTTCCTTCTGAGGTCACAGTACAGTCTAGCTCTTCATTTACTAGAAGGGTGTCTGACGTTCCACAGCCTTAACACAAGTGGAAGGTTCCCTTTCTTCAGGGAGTCCAAGCACCTACTGCTACTGAAACACAGGATAATATTGTCCACAGAAGTCTGGGGACTTCTACACTCACAGAGAACCTCACCTCTCACCCTAAGGCAGGTTAACTTGGGAAGTAAGGACCTGCTGATTTCTCCTTCCCAATACGCACATTGCCAAAACCCCAATTAGTTTAAATTAGCAGAAGGCATTATTATTAATCAAATGAATGACTCTGGAAAGCCAATCAATCAAGTCTTGCACTAGACTGGAGCAAAGATTTCATTCAGGCATTAGTCAGCTTCCTCCACCAAAGTCTGCACCCAAGCAGAACATTATCTGTTAGATAAACACATGATGCTTTATAAAACCCAGTAATAAAAAGGCAGCCATTAGCCTTCATTCTTCATAGCAGCTCTTGCTGGCTGGTAGCTCACACAATTTACTACTTAATCCATTCTGAGAAGCAGCATATAATAAGCCATCCTGACATGTATTTATTGGGTGCTCTTCAAAGCACAAGTTCTGGTAAATTGCTTCTTATGCACCAAATTTTTCACTATCAATATTTTCAAACTGCAAACTTGAAGGTCCTTCATCTCTAAAAATCCCAAGTCTGTACAGCAAATATTAACACTACATTATTGTCTTACTGTGATAGAAGTTAAGCTTTGGCAGAAAGAGAATTGCTGAAAACTAGAGTATTGCACATTTATTCTCACAGTTTTCAGCTTTTGTAAAACAGAAACACTTGGAAATAGGGCTTTTTAGGAATTATTATGTATATAAATAATTGTACATGGCACCAAATAAAGAACAAAGTGTGCAAAGAGGCAGACTGGAATAATGATTGACCTGTAGAACTTGCAGCATTTGCTATTTGTGTACTAGGAAAACAGCAGCATTTTTCTAGAACACACTGCTTTTTATACTTGCTGGGCAGTTCAGTAATAGCAATCAGCATCCACTGACAAATACAGCTCCACCCTGCCCAGAAGTCAGGTCTGGAACAAGTTTTTTCACCTTGAATGTTCAGGGTTTCAGTCTGAAATCTATCAAGTACTAGCTACTGGTTAAAAAACTAACAAACCAAAAAAAACCCAAGAAATGTTTTCCTGTGATAAGGCAGATCCTCAATACCTGAAGCTGCAGGTCCTAGTCAGTGGTAGGGGCAAGTGAGGAAGAAGTCTACTTGTCTCTTTGGCACTGCAGCAAGGCAGACAGAAGGCAGCACACCACCAGCATAGCTCTCAAGCACTGCAACTGCCAGGCTGGGAGAAGAGCAGTGCCTTTTAACAACACAGCACTGGGACAATTTAGCCAGCAACGCTGTCTTCCTAATACCTCCCAGCAAGCAGGACTACCTAAGAGACAGAGAGGTTTTCATTAAAAGCTCCAAGCATACTAGAGTGTTTACAAGAGACTTGCATTTATGACATTTCATTCTGGATGAGTGAGGACACTTGAAGTTTATTTCCAAGTTAAATGGCTTTGATGAAGCGTCATTAGCATCTTGTTCAAATCTTGCTAGGAATCCCATGCAGAGCCCATGAGCTCCTCCATTGGAAAGATGAGCATAACAAGCTTTTTCTTTTTGTTACTACACTGAGCAAGTGATTTTCCACACATAGCTTGACTGTTGAAAGTTTTTTTCATTGTTTGAACCCTCGACCTGCTCAGAATTACACCTCTATTCAAGGATGTGACTGATAGGATGCCAGACCTCAAAGAGCAGCACACTATTCTACAACCCCCACAGATATGTGCAGGGCTGCAGAAATGAACCTCCCAAGCAACAGCCTGAAATGGCATCATTACTGCTCAAGCCCATCCAAAAGTGACTTAGATGTGAAAATGGCATTCTGCTGAAGCTGATGCCTGTGCTCATGGAATGACAGATCTCAAGGGAGGGTCACAGCCACCACAGTCAGCAGATTTCAGCCCAATACACCTACATACTGCTGTGTGAATCCACTAAGTCTGCTACAAATTTCTTCATGTATAATTCATTCTGCACCTGTAATGGAATTACTTGAAGAGTTAAGCTGCTTAAGATGTGCAGCCAATACTACACAGCCTGGCTGTTCACAGTTTTCTTGTTTTTCTTATTTTTTTTAAATACATTTTTGAACTGATTTGAATCTAAATGTGATGTCTTGCACAAAAGCTTATCAGAAGTATTTAGAGACTTTCAATCCATAAACAAATTTCTGAATTACAGCAGAAGCAAACACAGCATCATCACTTGTGATGGGTAAAGCCATCACAATATTTCACACATTTCAAGGAAGGGAAAAACCTTCTTTTACTTCTTGATCTGAGTAAAGCGTGACAAATATTTTTTTTAAGTCATCCTTATTTCCATTACTTTCGTAATGAATTTTTGTCTTCAAATACAGATTATGCTTAATTAAAACAAGGGGAAAAAAAAACCAATCAAACAAAAAACCCCACCAAAACAAATCCTGGGAAGAAAACTGTCAGGCAAATTGAGTGAAATATTAACTCATTCAAAATCTGGTAGGTGAGAGAACAACACTGAAGCACCAAAACAAAACAAACAAAACTGATATGTAAACATTGTGCCCAATGGAAAACACATTAAAAAAAATGAAGCAAAACTGTCAAGTAGTCAGCTTTGAAAACAGAACTCTGAAAGGACTGTAACTCTGGAATCAGGTGAGAGACAGCACTAAGTTTTCCTTCAAGGTCAGCTCAACCTCTTCCTCTCACAGTACAGTGTGTGGGAAGCTGCCCATCATGTCAAGGGGGTGAGTTTGAGCTCACACCCTGAGCACCCAGGTCTCATGCCTGTCTACCCACCCAGAGCCACATAATGCTCTGGAACCCTGCATGGCTCCAAGGAGAAATGATGGTCTCTCAACTTGCACTTCTCTTAACCGCTGAAAGAGAAAGTTGGTTCTTAATGTACAGCAAACAAATTAAAACCAATCAATACTCATTACAATTAAGCATTGTATCTTCCTTGCCAAGTGGCATGAGATAGGTTTCCTATAAAGCCTTCTTACCAAATGAAGTCTGTGCAGGGGGACAGCAACACTAATACAAAAATCATTAGAAGAAACATCTCCAGCAGACAGTTTTCTTGGCTTAAGCACAGTGTGTTACTGGAAATTCAACAAGAAGCAAGACCAAAAATTAATGAACTAATGAATTCAGGTAGGAAGCACACAGGGGTTGATAGGAAGTTTAAGTAACAGATAAGAAATGAGGCTTTGCTATTACAAACTCAGGGATGAAGAACAATGGGAAAGTTAATTTTTTGTTCATGCTTTAGCTGAACTATTGCAACCAAGCCAATTAAGTACACAGAGAACTTGAAACTGAGCATAAATTTGAGCCATTCTTCGGTTATGACTGAGTCTTTTCCATTAAAATGGAGACACACTTTTCATTTCCCTAGCCTTCTTCTTCACCAACTTGAAAGTTAAATTTCCTTTTTGTAAATACTCCAGTAGCCATTTTCTAATTCTGACAGCAAACAGCTCATGCAAACACTGCTATTGAAAATGAAAAACTTCCACATCATGCAATCAGAAAAACTGAGGATAAAACCCAGTATTTTCAGTTTGATAACACAGCAGCAAACAAGACAGAAAAAGCATCTCCTTTTGTAATTATTCTCCTGGAACAAGGATCAAAAAGTTCCTTTCTGACATGACATTCCATTCCATGTGGTTGCTGCTCTCATCAGAATGTGCCAGCTTTAAACCCTACATAGGAAACACAAAGAAGAAGTCTGCATTACTGTGCTTCTAAGAACAAAATCTAAAAAATTAAGCTGAAAAAACCCCACATTTAAACATGACAGCTTGAGAAGGGAAGATAAAGGTAGCTTAACTGTTTTATAGTTCATCTGGGCTTCTAAATTACCTGGACACAACTGTGACTGTTGACCTCTAGAAACTGCCTTCCCCTCCTGAACATGAACAAACTTGCTTCCAGAGGGTAAAAACAACCTACCTAAAAGCTGCTTCACATAATTTCATTTGGCACAGGCAGGTTTGGGGTTTTGGGTGTTGAGTTTGTTGGTGTTTAAGAACACCTAGGGGAGCCCTTTCATCTCTGTAATGCATTGTTTAATATTAGTGTAACACCAGAGCAAGGAAAAGATGCATGTTGGTAAAGTTGCACCATGACAACTGCTTGCACAGAGTGTTTCTTTGCCTGGCTTCTCTGCTTTATCAAGACTACAGTTCTTCCTCCTCAGCCCCTTATGCAGCTCCATTCTTCACTGTCTAA
This sequence comes from Ispidina picta, assembly GCA_033439845.1. Classification (NCBI taxonomy): domain Eukaryota; kingdom Metazoa; phylum Chordata; class Aves; order Coraciiformes; family Alcedinidae; genus Ispidina; species Ispidina picta. The sequence goes on along the minus strand of JAABNV010007793.1, from coordinate 102,020 downwards.
CATTGCAAGGTTATTAGAGGATACTCCACAGAAAGCTCACACGATTTCTACTTGGGTAGGCTGGTGTACCCATACCAGTTGACCTACAGTCCCATGAGAAGGAGGAGAGAAAACCAGAAAGATGCCAGCAAGTGCTCTTCTAGCCCTGGGTATCTGCATCCTATCAAGTGCTATAATTGTGTTACATTATTAAATGGAAGACATTTGTGATAGGAGGTGGTGAAAGCAAGAAGTATATCAGTAGCCTGTTGATAGCTTTATTTATCAGTATTAGAAGCAAAAAGCAGTGGCAATGCCAAGAGCTGTTGTTGTGGATAAGCAGAAGAGCCGTTGTAATGTACGGAGAAAAGCTCAGGAAACACCAACCACAAGATTTCTACTAATTCTTTTCCTGACAAATTATTACCAAAAACTAACAAAAAAAGCTGGGGGGTGGGGTGAAGACTGCATGTGTGCATACTCTTGTTTTAAGAGCAACTTTTGCGTTCAAGACATAGGCTGTTTATACCAGTAGTTCTCCTTCCCAATAAGGCCTAAACTAAGGGCAACACCCTTTGTCCCAAGGGTCAGTAAGGAGCAGTCAGAGCCTCTTGCCTCTCAGATCTCCTGTTGAGGTTGGCAGCCCACTCCACTGGAAGACACCACTTTTCTTCAGGCTCCCCTTAAGCTGGAGAATGCTCCTAGCTGCTGTAAAACACTGATACCCTCTCCTCCAGTAGGCAGATGCTGGAAGGTACATCCTCTGTGCGACCTGGGACAGGAGAGAAAGAGAGCCCTGGGTGCACAGCACACTTGCCTTTTAAAAACATCTCTTACCAATCCACATTTCTTTCATTATAGCTCTCCCAAATACCTTGAGACACCAGCTTCTAATGCTGCTTTGCTGAGTCCTGGCAAACAGTAGTGTTCTTAGCTGCTAGAACCACAGTGGCTTCAGCCTGAGAAGCTCCAATGATAGAAGGGGTGCATTTTGGTATCCTGCTTGTTCAAGTTACAGTTTTAAATCCAGCTTGTTCTTAAAAACTTGTTTAGTTACTTGGGTAAGTCAGTGTTTGTTGCAAAATGTTTAAGGCTGCAAAGAAAAGGCAGTGTTTGCAAAGGAGGAGGCCTTTTTTTACTGGACTCGGTTATGTTATTGCAGTAGCAGAATTCAATTTAGCTTAATTCCCTGTGTTTATAGCTCTGTATTAATGCCAAACACCATGAAATAAAAGGGTTTTTAATGTATGTCAGCTTATAAGAAGGTGCTATAGAGCCATACATAATTTACCAATTTCTGAGCCACAAGTCCATATATCTTTTTTTCTCCTTCATATTTTTAGCATCAAGTTCAGATATCAGGGCCCAGAATCTGAGCTCTTGGACAGTCTGACAAATAACTACTGTGAGTACACTCAGATTTTGCCTCTTGGCTTGCAGAGCACAGGGCACTCCTATGGCAACACCAGCAAGTTCAGTTGCTCAAGCAGGATGGATCAGCTTGCAAGTGCCATTTGTGTGTAGGACACCAGTAGTTTAGTTCACTTTAAATTTATCTGACTGTACTCAGGGCTTTATATATATGCACTAATACTACATACAGGTATTTGTTGCCAAGAGGTTACTAACAACAATAGCCATAAAGAGCATGCTAATGTAGTACATATTTAACTTGCTTAGAAGCATCTTTTTATGAAGTAAGATTGGAGGTGAAAGCATGGACTACAGGACAGCACTACTGTAGCCCTACAACAGGACATCAGTGGGAACAGACAAGACACTTACTGCAGAAGTATGAACAGACGAAAGCAAGAAAACCTCTGGAGACCTTGATTTACACAACAGCTATAATAATATCTCAGAATTTCAGATGTTGAAGCTCTAGTCCAATTGGGTAAAGTTTAAGAATTAAGCTACAAACACTTATGAAAATAAAATTATGAATAGGAAAACTTGACCAGAACAATGTCACACAATCACCTTCAAAAACTCACTTTCTACTGATTTTCTGCTTCCCAAGTGACTTTGAAGTCAGACTCCAAGGAGTGAATAGTTGTTTGGTACAAGAAGATAACTGGAACCCTCCACCAGTTGAGTGCACAGACATGGTGCTTACTCATTCAAGTTGTACATAGCTAATACCTTGTGGTGGAGTTAAAACACAATAAGTAATAAGGAATTTGACTGTCTAAACCCAAGGGATGTTCTGCCTTGGAGACTGAGAAGTGGACCCTTGCAGAGTAATTGCTTTTAGACAGGACACACATATTGGAAACAGGTACTAGACTGTTTTTTCCTTACTCTTCCAACATGAAGCTTACATTGGGAACCTCTGCAATGAAAGGGGTCTCAAACTGAAAGAATGGACAGGCTTTAGTTATTTATAGCCTAAAGGAATCCAACACCTAAACAAGTTTTGCTCAAGAGGAACATTTCCTAAGTGCTGTTCTGCAGATTTCCTCTGTGTACATGAGCTGGGCACCTCCTGCTTTTGTCTCCCAAGCAGCAGTAAGGTTTGCAAATCTAAGGTTCATTTTATAGTACTGTGAGGAGAGCCACATGCCAAAGCACTGCACACTCATTTCTTAGAGGGTAAAGGGTGTTTATGGTGGTTTCTCTTTATTAAAGTAAGAACTTATAGCCACACTGTAACGTTTACTGTATTCCTTAAAATGTACCAGAATGTTTCTTCCTTTCAGATCACAGAACAGAGGCTAAATATTAAAAAACAAAACAAAATCAATCAAACAAACCAACCCCTACCTATGCATTAAAGAAGAGTCTTGACCAGCACAAACATTGCTCACTGCATCATCTGCAGCTCTTCATTGGGCTTCTGGGACTATCTCCAGCTAATCTGGAACAATTAAACCAATCCAAATGCTTATGAATTTACCACAAACAATCTGCTTGAGTTTTATAATTTTAAAGTGCAATTCACTATTTGATTTCATTTTAGGAAACACTGCTTCACGCAGCAACATGGAAAGAGTCTAGACAATATATTAGGTTTTTGAAACACAATGCTAAGGTTGTTTTATTTTATTTTCTTCAGTGACAGTATTCACTGGATTCTTCACATGGGATTAATTGCACAAATTATTTTCATGTTAATATGAAAATGGATGTGTGTTTTTAAATCTACTTTCCATCTCTCCACATGGAGATAGTAATAAATTTCAGTCAAACAAAAACTTGAAAGAACCAGAATGATATTTACAATAATCTAGAAATATCCTAATCTCCTCTTCCTAAGAGATTTAAGAAACACAAACAAGACACTACAAGTCACACTCATTGCTGAACTAGCTCCTGTCAAGGTAACAAGCTCAGTTACAGGATGGGTTGTTTACTAAGTCACAGTTATAAAATAAAAAAGACAACACACAACTCAGATGTTTTGAGATGTACAGCTCACTATAGATTCTACAACTTCATCAAAAAGGTCTCCTGAAAATTGGTTATCATTCCAGTGCTGTGATGGCTGTGGGTCAGTGTAGCTGCCATCAATCATACTTCTGCCCTGGGTGCTGAGTCATTAATTGCAAGGCAAATATTTCAGCATAATGGAAAATTTTATGAAAGGCCATATTTATTTGTCTTGTGCTTCTGATCCTTTGTAAAGGGATTTATCCTCCAACTTGTACAGTTCAATCACATTTTGAAAACCATTGTCAAGCTAATCATGAAGTGAGTGTTCTCACAGAAACTTGACAGTGTTCTGCCTGACAAGGCACTTTTGGTACATTAACTGTAAACAAACAAATAGAAACCACCAGAACTTGGCCTTAAGATTTATTTCTACACAAACTGATCCAGACCCACATCCTTCTAAGGATGTTTTACAAAACAACAGCTTGCTTCTTCCACTACCTGAGGTTATCCAATCTGCAGATGGACTGTTATATTTTAGATTTTCCAAGACATTCCGTTCATTCTGTCCTACCCCCACCACCTTTCATAAATCACATCTAAACTTTCATACCTACAATAGACACTTACTTCTGTCACCCATCGAGAGCTTACCAAAGGTATGCTAGTCTGAAGATGGACCAAAACAATTAGCTCCTGCAAAAGCATTTTAAAATGCTAATTTAGGTTCTGAAAGTCTGGCAGCACACTGAGTTTCTCTGAAAAGAGAGAGACTTCAATCCCACTCCAGCTCTCCAGACCCATACTTGCTATGCAGAGTTACTTCCTACAGATCTGTGTTACATCATCCACATCACCACTTCTGCTTCATTTGCTGAAGCAATTCTTGGTTTAAATAAATTTCCTTGCTTGTGCTATCAGCTGCATGACAGTTCAAAACATTATTAACAATCACTTAAGGCTTAATTCTTCTGTCCCACAACTCCCTGCAACACCCCAGACATAGTTAGAAGTCATCTTAGCTCTGTGCTCCCCTTTTCTTGCTTTTATAAAGTTTACTTGCAAACTATAGATTGTCAAGAAAATTAATCTAATATTGTCATTTCTTGCTCCTATGACAACAACTGCAGCTTGTTGATCACAGCTGCCACAATCTGCAGTCTGTTTCACCTCTCCATGAAATACTGCAAACACGCTCATCTTGTCATGTTAATTTTGCAGAAGTAATGCTCATAATGCAAATGTTTCTCATTTTCCTAAACTTACAAGGAGACAAATCTCACAACGAGCAGAATCTTTTCCAAGATGAACAGAGCACAGCACGAGGTATTACCTCATAAATTCAAATGCCAGCTCAATGCAAGCAGCACTTCTCTCAGCTCCTGAAGGATTGATTAACATCACCACAACTGCAAGACTGAGACCTTTTGAGAACTGACAGAATCCTACTTATCACAGCTCACCATGCTGCCAATAACAATCCCTGCAGCATCCTCAGTTAACACATCTGCAGTGGGGATTACATTTATACAATGCTTTTATTCATTGAATCTCAAATTGTTGCTTACAAAATAAGCATAAAACTCCTTTCAGGGCATCACCATAAACACACAATTCAACAATGGGGAGCTTGCAAGCAGATTCACCTCAGAGCCAAGTTCAACTCTCCCTGATATGAGTTTCCCTAAAACAAGTTCCCCTAAAACACATAACCTAAGGAAGAGCCCACATGCATGGGCTCTGACAAGTACAGGATTTCATATATATATATATATAAAATAAAATCAGCATATCACAGCAAACAGACTTTTCAGTAGGAAATTGCAAAACCTATTTCCCTTTCCATGCCTTTGTCAGCTTCAAACTTACTTCAGCTTCCCCCAGTTTTATGTTTGGAAATGTGTGTGTAATTTTAGTTGGCGTCCTCTTAGACTGAGTCCAGGTGGTTCTTACTCAAGTTTTATCAACAGTCAGCTGTAGTTTTAGTACTTCATGGTGGTGTGACAACAGCTACATTTTATACTATTAGGATATACTTTGTTCCCAGTTTTTTTCCAGGAACTCCATGCAACTGTTGAAATGACAATGTACTCTTCCAGAGGCTCCTGCTGCTGAAAATCATCCCTGACTTTACTATGCAGTAGTAATAATATTTTTCATGGGGAACCACAAGGAATTGTGAACATAAATATCAAACCCCATATTGTTTCTAAGAATTGTTATGTGTGATTTCGTTATTCTTTGAGAGACACATGATCTATTGTGTTTATCATTTAATGTTTGTTGTTACTAAAGCAGAGACTCAAAACACTGACAGCAACTCACAGCACTGAGCAGTTCTGTTCAAGTTTTCATACTGCAACAGATAACCCATTCCAGTCTCAAGATACCAATCTTCTCATTTTCTCCTTTAGTTCCCCACATCACATAACTTTGGGAATTAAGAGTGGGAATTTCTTGCCTAAGTAAACAAAAACCTTCAAGGTTCCCCTGCACTTCCCCAGAGGGCACCTGCTGGGTATGAGAAGCAAGATCCCAGGGCCTGCACACTCCTCTTTTCTGAGCACCACTGCATACAAATCATGAAAGCTGATGCCTATTTATGAAGCAGCAGGAAGAGTGAACACCACATACCAAGAGCACTTATTTAACTGGAATACCAGCCCCCCCACATCACCCTCCATTATCATCTTTCCAACTGAACACACAAAACACTTAAGAGAGAATGATATTCCCAGCAGTGTGGTTTTCCCCAGTGCCTGTTATTAATTTCATTTGTAACCACCACACTTGTCTAATTTAGACTGGCTAATGTACGTGATACTATTGTGAATTGTTGCCTTAATCAAAGCATTATGCAACACATTCACCAGAGACATACAATATTTTGGAAATAAAATTCACAAGTAAGAAAATATATAAAATAGTCAAGGGCATTTATACAAAAACTATGATAGTATAAACCAGAAAAAAACCAAACCAACCCAAACAAAACCAAAACAGAACACGACACTCTCAACAGCAGATCATATGAAAGTACATCCAATTCAAAGGCATTTGTTAAACCATATTTTTATTTTATGGCAACTGCTGTTCCACCTAGTCAACCACACTGTACTCCCCTCACCATGGATGTATTTATGAGATCTTGCATTACCCAGTTTAAATGTGTCTCTTCCTGAAATAATACAGAAGCAAACATCTGAGCTTCTAGCTACAAGAGCTGACAAATGGCAAACGAAGACACCCTGGTATCGTGCAACGTTGCAAAAATGTCATACCATTATTGCCCGTCTTCAAGACAAATTTACCTACAAGTTGAAGGTACCACTCAAAATTTCAAAGGCATGAAAGTTGAACATGTGCTTTTTACTAAATTTTTTTTATGCTGGGAAAGTTTTCAGATTGCAAGATGAAAACTGTGTTTCACTTTTCCTAGATGCAATTATGTAAATTATATAACAGGGTTTTATTTTTACACTCTCAAAACTCTATTTTGGCTCTAGAAGATGAGCACCTCATCAAGCCTGTGGTAGCAATTTCTCTCTTGCTCTGTAACGTAAGGCTACTGCACCAGGTCTCCTGTTTATGAAGGAAAGCATTAATCACTCTTATTTTAAACCTCAGACTACTTGACTTCCAGTTATCAGCATTAAATGTACTCCACCCACGTGCCCTGCAAGCCAGATGTTGTGAAACAGTCATTACAAAGAAAGAGAAGTTAAAGACAGATGAGAAGTGAAAGTCAAATTATATATGCATGCTACTGCTTTTTAGAAAAGCTGTGCAAATGTGGAAGTTGGTCATGAATATTCATTCCAATTACATCACAAACTTAAATGCTGCCATAGTTAAAACCTTCCCATGTCTGCTTGCCTGGCACATTAACATTTATGAGCTTTACTGATCACAATAAGCTAGCAAAAACAGAGGTCCAAGAACAGGAATCCTACAAATACCAACATAAAGAAAAGTCAGGACAGGATTTCATTTGCACCCCTAACAATGGGGTTCCTGCTCAGGAAACCAGTTGGCTTTAACAGGCACCCAGCATGGAGCCTGAACACCACAGCATGTTTTGTTGCTAGCACCAAGGTGATCAATGGTTGAAAACACTCTACAGACCAGGAATAATTAATAAATACATAAATAAAACCACCATAAAAAATAACCCAAAACAGACAGAGCTGACTTGCAGCTCAAGACCAGTTTCAGAGCACAGAAAAGGCAGATGTTACTTCATTTTCACTCTTTATTGTGTTACTGGAGATAAATCTGCATTTTAAAATTACACTTCATGTGCTAATTTCAGCTAATTTCAGGATGATTAAATACAGGCTACTATGCACTAATGTTGAGCCATCTTCAAAAGTTATTCATTTACACTTGTTATCATTTACAGTTATTCATTAGTTGGATAGTAATAGGGTCTCCTAGATCAAAATATACTGTGGCATGTCCCTTTAGCACCATTTAAAATAACAAAACCCATGTGGCAAATTAGCACCTTGATATATCTTCAGCA
>JAABNV010007793.1:73525-94044 GCA_033439845.1 Ispidina picta | reverse complement strand
TTGCTCCTGAAGACAGCCAGCAGTGGAATGCCTGTGACACATTCCAATTACTCAATAGTACAGCCCCTGTGGAAAAGATGGATTGATTGCAGTTCATTTTTCATAGACACACCAACACGTGCAGCATGCCAAACAGGTGTATTTCACTCAGAGGCTCAAAGATTCATTACTATGAAGAAAACATAACTAGATATGCTAGATTTTTAAAAAGCAAAACAAACTTATTCTATCTGCCATAATGATAATTCCTCTAACTTGGTCTTCACACCTGTATTTTATGCACAGAAACTCTCACTTTTAGGACTATTTGGAAAACATGGGCTAGCTTTAACCCCACTCTGTAAAAGCACATTATTCATCTGTCTCCTATAACCACTTCACTTATTCAAGAACATTTAAAACCCATAGCAAAGTTTTATAAACAGAGAATTGCCCCACAAAAGCTTTATCAAGAGCCCTCTGAATCAGAGCTTCTCTAAATTTGAAGGCAGCAGCCAGAAATCAAGGGGTGAAGGTGGGTTACACAGCAGCAGGACACTCAAAGTATCTTTTTATGTGCCACATCAGTGCAGGAACCCTGACATCACTTGAACAACTGCAATGAACCTTCCTGTATCTTTAAGGCATTTAGTAGCACTCACCATACCCTTACTTTTTGGGGCAGCTGGAGTCAAAGAAACCTAATGCAGTGCCAGCAGTCTCCAAAGGAATGAGATTAACTTCTGATGAGAGGAGTCAGCCTGTGTATGACTGAAAGGGACCATGCACTTTCCTCACCATCCCTCATAACATTTCAGAAGCCCAGCTGTAATTTGGATTCACAAAGCAGCAGCAAACCAGACCACATCACTGTAAAACACTCAGAACACTTTTCTTTCATGCTGGGGGAGGCTATGGGGAGAGCAAGATGTTTAAAGACTTTATCACTGCAGTGGAACAGATAATTAGGCAATTAAAACTATGAAAAGTGGACAAATTACCAGTTCCAGATGAATTGCATTGCAGAACAGAGAGGGGAGAAGCAAGAAAACAGCACCGAGAGCCTTTGGCAAGCATTTAATAGCACAACTCCAAGAGGCGCAGCTCGGGAACAAAGGTGAAAAGGGTTAGTTAATTTGCAGAAGCCTGTCTGCTTTGGCAAAGGAACATTCTGAAGAAGCTGGTCCCTAAAATAATCTTGCTTTTCTTGTGTTGGTAATTAGAATGCATTAATAGAAACCCAAGAGTTCTCATTCCAGCTTCAATTTTGGTAACTCAGCAAGGACCTCCCGCACTAGTTTTTAATGACATTTGCACTATCTTCGCACACAGAGGCTTCTTGTTTCATTCTGCTTGATAGGAACACCCCACACACTCATTTTACCACCTCTACTTGCTCTTGGGGCATAGAGGATGAACATTGCACACACCACAGTAGAGATAATGGGAAAGAGTGCCCAAACCTCACTCAAAACTTACCCCTACTCCCAATTGTAGCTACTATGGTCACACAACGTCCATCATCACAGTAACCCTTTTGGAGCCTTTCCTGCAGGTGCTGGAGTGGTGTAAGGTGTGCCCTACCAGCTGTGGGGAGGGGCTGCTTCTTCATCACCCCTTCTTGAAAAATGAAAGACTTCATAGCTACAGCTCAGTCTCATTTTGTGATGGTAAATTATCAAGAGGAAAGAAAAACTATACTATTAAGGCAATCAGGAGTCACAGAGCTTGTACCAAGAGTCATACAGATTAGATCTCACTGAGCTGTGGAACATCTCCTGCTACGCTAACCCTTAGAAAGATGGAAGCCTAAGAAGAGAATGAACCTCGTGCATCACAAAGAGTTTTCCTTGTAAAAAGTGTTTAAAGTAAAAATAAGAAACATTGAACCCTAGGACAGAAATGAGGCAGAAGTGGGATCAAAACCACAGAGGATATTGCTTGAATATTTAACAGTATATCTATGGTGCAAGTTAAAATCCCCTAACAACAGCAATATACAACAGTTTCTATTACTTGGCTTTACACACAGAAATTTTAGTAAAATAAATACTAAACAACAAGCTCTGGGATGAATGCACAAACTTCAGCACTTATTTTTTTTACAATATAGCACTCCTGAGCAAGATGTGTTATTTTCTTTCCAGTTATGGGTTTCATAGGTAATGATACGAAAACATTTATTTTAATTATAGCAGGTCCTTGATATCTATGCAACAAATACATTCACATGATTTATTCCTCCCTGAACCTGATTCTTTCATTCAAAACACAAGCAGATGAGTAGGAGAAAAAAGCTTCATCAAAGTTTTAAATTCTTTGAGTCCTAGGAAGCCACTCTTATCTAATCCAAACAGCTTGAAGTGAGACACTGCCATAGGAAAGATGGGGGTAAAACTGTAGGATCCCATTGCATTGGCTGCAAAGACGAGGATAGTGCAATGCTGGCATCTTTCAGAAGAAAGCAGGGGGAGGAAAGCAAGCCTTGGACATTTTAAACACTCTCCTTTCTGGCTGTCCATATAGTGCTGTCAGACTCAGTGTTGATGTAGCCCCTGGCCAAAGCAAGGCAAGCAGCTGAAGCACAAGGGCTGATGGAAAACTCCCCCTTAGATGAACTGCTCTAGATGAGCAGATGGGGAGATACAACCAGAACAGGTATTTCCCTTTGGCTTACTAGCTTACTATCATGGTAGGAAAGCAGTCATTTCTTCTGATACCTTTTCTTCTATTTTTTTTTTTTGTTTGTTTGTTTGTTAGTTTTTATTATTAAAGAGACAACTTGGCATTAATCATGAATTACAACCAACATCTGACAGCTCTTTTTTCTGGAACAGACTTCTACAGGTTTTCAATCTTTCCTCTGCTGGTGTTTGACAGCCTAAAGCTTATAGGGATAGAGGGGAAGGTGGAATAAGAATAATTAAATACAAGATTAATCAGTTTTAAACCAATCTTGATTTTAAAAACCATCAACCTGTCCAGTATTCTTTAATGTGAAACCAAGAATTTCTCCTGCATATTTTTCAGAAAGTCAGTAAGATTAAGTTGAAAAAGTTGTCTTAGAACTACATTTCTTTTCTAGAGAGTCAGACTGAATACATTTCTTCAGTTTCTGCAGAAGAAATCTGTACGTAACATTTCTTGGAACTTTTACATTTGCCATTCTACAAGTCACCTCAGCTTGCTTTAGTTGATCCTAAGAAAGACCTTCAACATGGTAACTCATACAGGAGCACATGTGTTCCAGACAGCCAACACAGCCACACACCTCCAAGGATTCTAGACTTATCTGAAAAAGGATTTGCTGGACACATCAAGTTTTTTGTTCAGAATATTCTGCTCTGAACAAAAGCAGAATTTTGCTCCTTAAATATGAATACATTAAAAAAAATAATAAAATAAAAGCTTTAGACTTCATATTTTAAAAAGGGAATCTTAACAGAGACTCTCCATCCTTAAACCACTCCAGCTGCTAGCAATTTCATCTGAACTGTTTCATCAGTTCTAACAGTCACACCCCCTCCAAACAAACACACCAAAAACCTGGAGAAACTTGACCCTCCTCCTAAAGATTGCCCACAGTTTCACAGTCCAACAGCAGGCAAAAGTACCACCGTGTGCTATTGTCAGGAGTTCCCAAACAGATCGCCAATATTCATTTAATCAGCTGACATAGGTGGTGCTTAGAAATATCATTACAAAAGGAATGACCAAAAGAAGTAACATAACTTACCTCAGTGCAGTCTATCATTTGATTTTAGTCATGAAGACAACATGAAGAAGTTTGGTAGTGTTTCACCTGCCCGTGGTAGGGCACACAGGGTGGGAGAGGCAAAACTTCAATAAAGTACTCAAATGTGCTCAATAAACAGCGACCTAGATTTTGAATCAAGGTACACACACACATTTCAAACAAGCAGAAACACTAAAGAAGAAAATGCCACAGAGACATAGTACCATTTACTGACAGTTAGCAAGTCTTTACATGTTTGAAGCTGCCCATCATCTGCTTTCAGGAACAGACCTCCAACACTGAAACAGCCCTCTACAGCTGCGAGCTGGGACACACTGACAACCACACGGTACAAACTACACAAGTTACAAACTACACAATTACATAAGGCTTTACAGCAGAGCTCCTCTCTCCACTGCACACAACTTCCAGAGCAGCCAGGTCCCCAAATTAAACCAGAACACCTCTGAAATGAATCAAAAGCCTCCTTAAAAGCTACAAAACTCCCTCACAAAGCTCACAACACAAAAGAACTGAACGAATTAAAACGTTTTCTCCTACCTTTGCTGAGAGTGCCTGTAATGAGCTTGAAAACAGTCTGGGCAAATTTGACAATCCCATGCTTGCACCTCTTCGAGCAGCCACTCATGGTTCAAGCAAGTAGAAAGGCTCTTCTCGCTTCCAAAGTCCAGGAGTAACAAGAAAAGCAAACGAATAAGCGAGTCCTTCACAAAGTTGAGATGCCAGGTTGGGCAGCGCACAGCGATCAGCTCTGACTCCCCAGCCGCTGCGCAGAGGAGCCTCTCCGGAGGCTGCGGGAGGGCTGGCAGCGATTCGCTGTCCCTGCCTAGCGGCGCAGCTCTGCCCTCCAGCCCCCCGCTGGACACGCACGGCTGCTGGACCGCTGGCAATTGCTGAGCACGGGCTCAGAAAGGCAGGGAGAGAGGAGAAGGGAGCTCGCTTCACCAGGCGTTGCGGGGCTGCCACGGCGGGCGCTGCTAATGCGGCACCTAATGCTGGAGGCACAGCAAAGAAGGCGCTGCTTGAAAGCAGTTTTTCTGGAACTCTTTTCCAGATAATTTTAATTAACTTGTCAATTTTATTTTCGTCAGGCCAAAGGGAATCGGAAATTATCACTTATTTATTCTACCAACACTGCAATCGCACTCTGCACGTAGAAAGCTTCAGAATATTCCCTTGCAAAACCTTTTTTTGAAGTAGGAAGACGAAGTTGCACCTAGAAGTCTCTTTTCCTTTAATTTTATCAACTTCGATGCTCCCCCGCTGGTTACTTGCTCGCCACTCGTGGATGAGCCCGCGGGGCTCCTGCTCACATCTCTTGCAGCCGAGCACTGGTCCAGACCCGTACTTTTTGTGCACTGCCTCACGTTGTACTCATCCGAAGCTCACAAAGCTCCCTCTTACTGTACTGGGAGCTTATCCCCTAGCAACAGCCACAGCTCTGGCTTCTCCAGTTCAGTCAATTATTTGTGCGTGTCTGGAATGCTCCGAACAAAAAGACTCGATGTGTCCAGCAGCAAGGTAAGACGCCTCATTGCTTCTGACCCACCTGAGCGCTGGGTAGTCAGACATCTTTAGGCTTTAATTCATGCTGAAATACTCTCAGGTGTTTTGAGCCACCCCCAAAGGCGGTATTTGCCTGTCCCGCGGCGAGTTACAAAGCAGCTTGCCTCAGGCTCCCGCTTACACCCAGCTGCCGCCCGTTAGATGGTTTGCTCGTCTCTACCAGAGCCACCTGGAGCCGTCACCGCCTCCGCGCAGCAACAGCTGAGTCCCCTGCCTTTGCCGAGACACGGGCGCGGCCAACGGCTTCTCGCTTCAGGATGCAGCGCTAGTTCTCCCCGCTGCGGGGGCAGGGAACCGCTTTACCCTGTAATGTACATCCCTCCCCAGGCAAAATGCACGGCTTTGCCCAATGGTTCACCTTGCTGCCACACGGGCCGGCTGCCCGTCCTTCGCGGCTGCCGGCGCCTTCCGTGTTCTCATCCTCATCCCCTCATGCGCTCCCGGCTGCAAACATCCTGCGCCTCATCCTCTCCCTCCTCTCACACCGTCCCGGTTAGAGGAGCTCTCCCCCTCCTCTTCCTCCCCTCTCACGGTCCCGGCTGGGAGAGCTCTCCTCTTTCCCTCAGCCGGGCATCCTAGCGCCTCGCCGTCGTCTTCTCCTCAGAAAGGAATCCGCGGAGCACTGCTGGGACAGGCTTCGCATCTCCTCTTTTTACCTCAGAAAAGGGTACTTTGGCAAGTCAAAGGTGCCATACGGACAAAATGACTTCATGTAAAAGTCACCGGGAAGGTCGTGCCGGGAATGTCGCTCCCGAGCTGAGCCGTCAAGCACCGGACATTTTTCTGCCTCCTCACTCCCACCGAGCCGCATCTAGCTTTAAACACCTAACACTCGGTTTGAGGTCTTTTCAGACTGAACAGTCACGAGTTTTTGGAAAAAACTCAGCCCAACATCACGAAGAGGAAACTGAGGCAGAGATTAAATAAGTCCTGCATATGTTAGAAACACACAGCTCAAGAGAGTGGTGTATGAGTTTCAGGTATAAAATAATATTTCTGCCTACACCACAGATTTCCAACCACTAGGTAAAGAGTAGAGAGAAATACAAGGATGGGAGGGTGGGAAAGGAGGAGGAGAGGTGTTGAAAAAGCTGAGCACCACTTTGACCATTCTTGACTCAATAAGCTTGGCTGACTGTGAATATATGAATGGTACATTTGTGAAAAGCACAGTGCTAAGTAACTCCTTCGTGAAGCCATCTCCAAGGCTGTCCTTTGTTCCCAGACATCCAATTCAAAGTTAGAAATGCGATTCTTCAAAAGAAAAAATAAATTGTAATAAAGCAGTAAAATGTCAATAGGGAAATCAAGGAGTCAGCAGGTTGCTAATTAGTATGTGTCTGTAACAAAGTTTGCAGCATGTTTAATTGCATTTATATATACATCAACATCCTGCTATAAATGGGGAGGGGGGGAATGTAGGACAATGGACATAACACATGCTAGGAGCTGTATTAAAGGATGTTATGGAAACTGAGAATCTTGCATTGTTGGAAGAAACTGTGTCATATCCCAGACAGCACTTAAAGCCTCCCTGGAACTCTAGTTTCACTACAGAATGAGACTTCTTCTTGGACATCTGTTAGCCTCTTCTGACCTGTATGTTGTGGTTTAAGCCCAGCTGACAACTCAGCCCCACACTGCCACTTGCTCACTCCCCACTGGAGGGATGGGGCAGAAAATCGCAAGAGTAAAAGTGAGAAAAACGATGGATGGAGGTAAAAGCAGTTCAACAGGTAAAGCAAAAGCCATGCACACAACCAAAGCAAAGCAGGCAATTCATTCACCATTTCCCATTGGGTGGTATTCAGCCATCCCTAGGAAAGCCAGGATCCATCATGCAGAACAGAGACTTGGAAAAACAAAATGTCATTTATCTCTGAACATTCCCCCTTCTTCTTCCTCCAGCTTTTACTGCTGACCATGATGTCATAGAGAATATCACTGGAATATCCCTTCTGTCAGTTGGGGTCAGCTGTCCCAGCTGTATCCTCTTCCTCCAGCCTGCTGGCTGGCAGAGTGAGGAGCAGAAAAGGCCCAGACTCTACACAAGCACAGCTCAGCAATAGCTAAAACAGCCTCATGCTATCAACAGTGCTCCCAGCACAAATCCAAAACACAGCTTATGCCAGCTACTCGAAGAAGATTTAACTGTATTGAAGCCAAAACACAGCCATGCTACACAGAGAAAAATGAGTCAAAAGGAAGACAACATGGACAGCAATAGGAATGGATCATCAATGCCACAGCATTACATAAAAACTGCAGCAGGTTCAGTGGAGTGGTGGAGATTTGCAGCCTTATAGCTCAGGGAAAGCTGGAATTAACCAAGCTTTCAGCAGAAGTTTCAGCAGCCCAAGGCTCTCTAAATGTAGCCCCCCACTCCAATCCTAAAAAAATATTTGAGGATAAAGATCCTGATCACGAATGGCCTCAAATTACTCACTGCTGTTACATGTGGGAACGGACAAAGGCACCTTATTCTGTTTGCAGGCACATGTAGACACTCTTCAGTAAAGGGGAGAATATCTCCAAGAAACAAAGGTGTCATGTCCCTCTTTGAGCTTTTATATATGGCCTCAGTCAATGAGCATAACAAGATAGTATTTCTATATATTACTGTATGTTAAATTTCCTCACATGACTATAAGTCTGAGATCAGTCAAAGGTAGAAAGGCATACAAAAAATAAGGTTATTCAAAGGGAAGTTGTGATGTAGGGGAAAGTATTTTCCTCTGAAGACTTTGTTATAATAAACTCCAAAATAATACGGCATATACCCTCTAATTTATGTGGATTTTCAGCCTACTTAATAATGGACTACAGCAATTACACAACATTCAGAAATATAACTGGTTCACTTACACCCATGCTTAGTTTAATTTTCTGCATGTAAAACCTGAGAACACTATATAACAAGTTAATTGTCAACCCAAAGAGATATAAAAGTGCATTGTAGGAAATTGTTCTTTCCTAATTTGCCATTCAGGATCACAGTGTGGGTGAGTGAGAGGTAAAAATATTCTCTAAGTATGTGAGACTCATATGAGCTAAGTTCAACCAGAGGTTCAGCCAGTACAATTTCCACTGACATCAAAGACAACTAAACCTATTTGCATCAGGAGAAAGTTTAATCCCTGAACTCAAAACCATACTGTAAATGCTCAAGAATAATTTCTGGAATAGGTATGAACAGAGAGTGAACTTGGATGCCCTGCTTTCTCCAGCATAAAAAGAACAATCCTATTTTCCTGTGGGTGCATTAGGTTTAGAAACAGCAATTCCAGAGCTAAGTGCTGCCAGGGGTGTCAGGATAGCATTCACGTTACCCACTTCATCCCACAGACATTTTCATCATGCTGTGGAAGCCAAAAAGGCAAAGAGGATGATGGCTGGGATCCGTCCTAGATCCTGGCTACTGTCAGAGAATACCTTCTAGTATTCACACTTTTTACATTATTTTCTTAAATGTCTGCTACTTGGCACTGTGGGAGACAATTATTAACTAGTTCAGTACTTGTCTGGTCCATTCTTGTATCTGGCTGCAGAAAGAGTTCTGTACAGAAGCCAGAAAATTCTCACCCTAAGGAGGATAATCCAAGTTGTTCCTTTTTCCTGGGCTTGGGGAAGGGTGTTTTTGCAGAAACTGCCTCCTCTCACACGCCTTCCCATCATTTTCTTGGTGATCTTTTCCATGTTGATATGATGCACTGTTGTGATAACCCAGTAAGAAAGAATAGGATTGTTCTCCTTGCACTGGAAATTATTTTCAGTCTCCACATAATTATCTAGTGCCTGCTGGTCCCTGCTGTCCTGATTGTCTGCAATGTAAACTTGGCTGGAGCATGGCCCAGGTACCTGCCCAGCCTGTGCACCCAGCTCTCCTTCCCAGAGAGGTGAAGTATGGGAGCAGATGATAGGCACCAAGCCTCAGCCAGACGTGGATGTGTAAAGCTGCTGGATGTTGTCTTAGGGCCCAAAGGGCTGTCACAGACACTCTCATCCTCACGGTGCTTCCCAAGGCACAGATGTCTCAGGACAGGGCATAAATGAAGCTAAATGTACTTCTAGCAAGTACAGACAACTGTTCCTACTAGCTGTGCCCTAATTGCCTCTAGAGCTGAGGTAACCAAATATCAGGAATCACAGCTTTATTAGCCTCTAAGAAAACTAACTTCAAAGCATTTGATAAATAGTCTACTTAAAATGAATACTTAAATTCATGTAGGTATTCAAGGGTGGAGCTCCCAGCTTGCCACATGCCATGCCATTCATACTTTCAATATTACTACCAGTAACACTGAGCATCTTCCACATATGGAAATCTAACTACATGGGACTCCCAAGGAAGTACCAATAGCTGTTTTCCAAGGTGGCAAACTGACATACAACCAGATTGACTTACTTGCCTCTGACTACCAGGAACAAAGCAGCAGCAAGTTTAGACTCAACATCTCCTTTGTACTGTCTAACACTTCAGCTGCAGCATCTCAGCCCTGTGAAGATCTTCACTGGTTTCTGGCATTGCTGCCAGGCAGATAACAAGCATAGCAGCTTTTCTTTCACTCTGTAATTCCAGTTTGGTAGTATCAATCAGAGCCTCAGGAACATCCCATGCAGATTTCCTCATTATAGAACTTTTTTTTATGGTGCAGTAGTTATCTCTAGTCTCAGACAGCATTCTTCATTGGAGAGGAATGTGTAGAGATAGTGACACACCAGTATTTTCCACAAACTGTCCACTCAGCTTGGATCATCTGTTTATTTAATATCCCATCTGTCAAGCATGACTAACTGTTTATTTACACAGACATCTAGGGGAAGAAAGGATGCTTATGGAAAAGTACACTCACCAAAGTAGGCTTTTTGAAGTGCAGTAAGAAGCTAAGAGAATGAAGATTTGAGTACAAAACATTTTGCCTGAAGGACAGACATACCTATACAGGGTGCATGTAACTTGAAATGACAATTGTGACTTTCTTTTCCCCCCAAGGAGCAGCTTCCTGACTTGGAAGTCACTTGAAGCAGGTGGCTCATCTCTGCCTGGGGAAAACCACATTGGCTTGCCTGGATCTTTGTGCTGACAGTTTTCCTCTCCAGAGGAGGCTGAGGCCAGTGCTTAGATCCTTCTTTCTAAGCCAAGCACAGCACTTGCCATACAGGCTTCCTGCAGAGAAATTGGCTGAAGTTCCAGCACTCGTGATATTCCCGTCCTTGTGATATTCCAGCCCTGAGCATCTCTAGAGGCATTTTGTCACTCTTGTGAAGACATACTGCTAACCTTGTAACACAGACTGGCTTGAGACTGAATACTTGTTCAGACTTGACCACAGGCAAGGTCTAAATCACAAGTGTGATGCACCACATCTCTGAAAGTTACACAAACCTCCTAGAGGAACAAACAAACAATAAATCTAGACAAACATTGTTCACAGTTTCATAGCTCTTGTCTGGGAGAGTCCAGGAAACACTCTAGTGACAGATCACAGCTTTCATTGTGACTGCACATGTGCACCAGTACAGCAAGAGCAGCACAGCCACACAGGCTCTGAAGAAATATTCTGCAGGGAAGTGATTTCTGCTCAGGAGATAGAAACTTGATGGGTTAACATATGAAGTGCACACTTGCTGCCATGCAGCAGTGAGGTAACATCAACTTTATAATGAGGTCCTGCTCAGCTTCTCCCTTAGCCCTGTGTTCTTAGGATAGCTGTACTATGGAGATGGGTTAGACACTGTTCCTTCCATCAGTCAAACTCAACCACATCTTAACCATAACTAAGGACTGAGATGCTACTAGCAAATACAAAGCTTCTTAGAAGACAAACAGCATGTGCTGATCATAATGACTGTAGCCAGCTTGTAAAGCTGGAAGTGGAGAAAGGGTGGTCATTATCTTACCCTTGGAGAGCTCAGCTGCTTCAGAAAGACACCCACCATACAGAAAAACTGGTCTAGTTCAAAGGGAGGAGTTTTATTTCTTGTGAGACTGTAAACTCCATGGATAAGCCAGTCTTGGGAGAGGTGATTAGAGACAATGAAAGTAGTAAGAAAAAGCCCCAAACAAACAAGAAAACAAAGCCACCCCACAACAACCAAAACAAAACAAACCACCACCACCACAACAAAAACCCTCACAAAAACAAACAGCAACGAAACCAAACACACACCAAAAAACCCAACCAAAACCAAACCAAACCAACCACAACCACCAAAATACCCCTGTAAAAACA
Source organism: Ispidina picta (assembly GCA_033439845.1). Taxonomy (NCBI): domain Eukaryota; kingdom Metazoa; phylum Chordata; class Aves; order Coraciiformes; family Alcedinidae; genus Ispidina; species Ispidina picta. Next base: position 82,509 of record JAABNV010007793.1, on the reverse strand, counting down.
AACCAAGCAAGCAACCCCACCACAGTTCCTTTAATTTCAGTGGCAATAATTTGTCACAGGAGCCTCCACACAGCTCCTGTAGACTGGGAGCACTCTCATTGAATCCGTGGCTGCTCCTGTGTGTCCCAGCTCCAGTGACATGGCAGCACACACATTCCTACTCATTTGTGGTAGTGTAAGAGTGTGCACAGTCTGTTCCTGCGTGAAGGAGAGAGGCAATGGGCAATATGTTAGCTGTGCTTCAGTGGCTTGGTAGGACAGGTCAGGAAAAAAAAAAAGTATTAACACTGATGAGAACATCAATTGGAAGAACAACTAAAGCAGTAAGGAGAGCACAGATCAGCAGTAAGGAGAGCATAGTTTTTTCCAGAAACACTATATAATGGAGGAAAATAATAGGAATAAAGGAAATATATTTGCTTTACCCCCATTCTTCACATACTAGGCTTTCACTTAAGTGATACATTCATCAGGTTGGACCTGGTATATATCTTTACTGTACAAAGTATTTTCTTTCTTCACATTGCAGTTATTATCCCAGACAGAACTGATTGAAAATACTCTTACGGGCTTTTTATCTTGTTATGAAATTGATCTAATAATCTGTACCTAGCTCATATTTATTTTTGGCATCCCAGGAATCTATTCACTTCAATAAAATAAGGTTTAATGACTTGGCACCTGACAATTTGATGACAAACTGTCTTCAGCTTGGTGCAGGCACTATGAAGAAAAGCACTTCCAGACAGTCTTCTCTCTAAAGTCAGGAATCTTGTACTACTTTCTGCATCCTGTCCATTCTTGAGGTGTAGATGTGTTAATTTATGCAGCAGACACTGAAATTCTCAGAAAGATTATACACTAATGCATTTTAATGAGCTGTAACAACTTGTTCTAGTTCAGAAAAATAAATTCCAGTGAAAATAAGAAGACTTACATAAATGAAGCCAAGCAGAATAAGGAAACACAGGTCACACTTTCTGACTGGTCTCCTTTTACTCTCAGCAATTGAAAGGTGCTGAAGTTTGTATGCAAACAGTTAAGCCTTTTCCCAGTTAAATCACAATTAAAATGAATGTTCACCTATAATAGCTCTATAAAATTAACATTTCAGATTACTTTAAAAAAGTGAAGGAAGAGACAACTTGCAAGAACCCAAACCAACTGATTCAGACACAGCTTTCACAACTTAGGCTTTGTTTTGGCAATCTTATAAAACAATAGCTTCAAAGGAAAAAAATTGCAAAGTTGGGTGGTTTGGGGTTTTTTTGGGGAGTTAAAAAAGTTACTTGAATTCCCATTGAAATATTTTGCTTGAAACCTGCAAAGTATATGAATATCTGCCTAATTTTGTGATACGTTTATACCCCTTTCAATTATATTTTTAGCAGATGTAAGTTTATGCACACACCCAAAGTGGCTGTTCACAGTGTGATTCTGCTAATTACTAAATTACCAATCTCTAATAGATGGAAAGATACAAATGACTTTTGGAAACAAATACAATTTGAAGAAGCAGATCACAGTTGCCCTATGAAGAGCCCTAGACTTATGATTCAGAACAATGTAAATCAATACAGGCTACAATAACTGGATTATATCACCTCTGAAGATGTAGACACCTGCCAGAATAATTTTTTTTTCCTCTGAGGATGCTCAGCACCAGTCCTCTGAGTTATTAAGCACCATGTTCCTTAACAGTGCCACAAATACCAGTACTAAACCAATCCCTCTTCACACTGAACTTCTACAAGGAGATAACACAGTCTTTAGAGGAATGTCCTTTTGGACATCAGACTGTGCTCACCTCCTGACTGAAATAAGCATAATGTGAACTTCACACATTTGTCCAGCAACAACGAGGGTGATGACTGTGGGTCAGGAATCAGACCAAGACACGTTTTTGGCTTAAGGACCCTGTTTATCAAAGCTGCATCCTGTGGAAGAGCAGTCAGACTTCTGAACATTGTTGTGCAGTGTGTGGAATTTTTGTTGCCGTTTAAGCCTGTCTGAAAGCTAATCCAATGAAATCCATCTGAAATGAAGTATAAACTGTGCATTGCACAAGCTTGTTAGCACTATTCTGAATTATACCAGCCAGAGAGAATTTAGCCAGACTAGCTGGGGTCGAGAAATATGTGCCTCTCTCATTGCATCTGAGATTTAGTCGTGATTTTATTTACATTCACATCAGCTTATGAGAATTTGGAGAATGAGTGAGTACTTAGTGTACAGGTGTACATTTCCTGCCCTTTCCCAGACCCCTAAGTATACACTGGAAACAAGCAAATTTCCCTGAAGATTACTTACATGTACTAATTTATGGCAGATACACTCTGACCACCCTCCATTCACAGATCATGACAGAGGTACTTACCTGCTGACAGCTCAAACAAGACTGTAGAGATTCATTTTGCTATGGGGCTAGATTGGGGTATAAATAGGTAAAATAAAGGACTGTAAGAAAGAGGGTAACTAGAGTGGCATATCCAAGAAGAACAGAAATTTGTACCTGAGTCACCTACAGCAGTCAGGTCTCTCAGCTCCCAGTCCAATAACTTCTGCAGAAGGCCATCTCATCTCATGAGCAATAACATCTTTTCCAGCTGCACATTTACCTTATTTGCAAAGCTTTCTGAAGCTGCTAGACTTAATCTAAACTGTAGTAATCCTCCTAGTTAATTATCAGCTAAGAGGTTACTTATCAACACATCCAAAACAAACACATCCTCATGTGCCTTATTATTTTATTAATAAGTACTTCAATTTACCTATACAATTAAAAGGGAAACAGTGTTTTCTGCATTATTCTTCCATTTAGACCTTTCAGAATGTGTTTATTGCTGCTACATGCTGCTCCCACTATTATCCCATCAATTCCAGTGTCCTACACTCCTGCTTCTCACTGTACATGTGGCATCCAGATGTTCCATCCTAGCACCAGGCTCTAAAGGCAGCCATGTATCAGGCAATTCTGAAAGATCAGAAATATTTTCAATTCAAGAAGTTCTAGTCAAATTTCAATTTACCACATTGACATTCTCAAAAACTAAACCAGAAACTATTACACCTTGTTAACTGCAAACATTTACACTTAAAACATATTCCACTCCTGGAGGCTTTTCCTCATTATAAACCTTCTCATCTTGCCACTGTGTAGGGGGAAATATGGTGGATCTACAAAGCAAAGATCAAGAGAAACAAAAACAAGCCTGCTAATAGGAAAAGGCTGACCAGTTTCAACCATCATTCTCCATTATTCAGGAATTTAAAGTCTTCCCCCACCTCCCTGAATGAGGTATTTAAGATATGTAGGATCTAGAGCAGTTTCAGCAGTTAAAAGGAGATGAAATAACTGGTCTTTCAGACTTGGCTGTTTATTCACACTTATGTGGGTGCCACTATCCCCAACAATGACAACTCCCTCCTGCCTTTCTGCAGAACAGACTAATGAACTGGGTTCCCTCACAGAGTCAGCCTCCTCATGGTTGAGGAACAGAAACGCACCCTACCCCTGGTGGATGCAGTGCTGCAGAAGCAGGCTGCAGTGCAGAGGTCACTGGGTGAACAAGCATTGCTGGTGGCTGTTCTGAAAGTCAACTTTGTGCTAGACAGGAAAAACAGGGGGTAGTATGTTTGGTTTTATCCTGTTTTTCTCACTTCTATTTTTAAAATCAATTAAAGCTGTTGAGATTCATCAGAGAGGCAATAAGATGACAGTGTAGCAGCAGGAGAAGACTAGCAGATAGAATACCTGCCTCTCCTGCAGCTCTGCAATCAACTTGGAGATAGACTCAAAGAAGAGCCCCAGGAACTAGGGAGAACTTTAGTGGTGCAGTGTGAGAAGAGCTCAGCAGTTTTACATGCTGTAAAAAGGACAGCTAGAGAAGAGGAAGGGTAACTTGACTACTGGTTCTAAAATCAGTAGGCAAATCCCAGTAGGCCCAGTTCTTTTAGTATCCTCAGACATCTGTGCTACTGTCACTATTTTTATGGATTTAAAAAAATTGTTCTCCAATTATTTTCCTCATCCTTTACAAATCCCCATTTGTTCCTTTTCATACTTTTGAGTCTACTCAGAAACCCAAAGTTGATCAGACAGCTATGTAACAATTATCTGTTTTCCCACTTTGGCTGGGAATTTCCCCATCAATGAAGAGCATTTCAGGACATTTTCTCTTTCAGCTTCTTATGTCTTCTAAAACTACCTACATACACACCTAGCCCTTGGGCCACTACTTCAGTAGTGTAGTCAATGCTACAGAAGAGTGCAGATATATTCTCAGTCAACCAGAGAGGTAGAAATAACTGCACTATGTTTTTGACCACCCTTTGCTCTTACACCCAACAGGATTAAAGAATGGTTGATGGTTTAAGGGTCCATCAAAAAAAAAAAACAACCAAACAACAAAAAACCCAAAACAATAATCCTTTAAAAATTCAGCACCAACAAATAAAGCAAATTACCTTTCAAACTTCAGAGCCAAATGAAAAATACTAAAAAAAATCTCACCACACAAAATATTTGCTTTGCTCTTTTGCTCTGCATTAGTAGCCAAACTCATCATATTTTTGAGTGACTATGACATATCAATAACATATGTATGTATCAATGTGTTTGCCTTGGTCTTAATGACTCTTAGCATCTATACTCAGCCTGAGTCATCCCACTGTTAGGAATGTATCTGGACAATGCATGGGATTATTATCAATTATATAGCAACTTTACTGATCTGTGTCTTGATTGGCAGTTGCAGATGATCCTGTCATATTTCCTGCAGGAATCCAGATCAGTACTCCAACTCTGATGTCCTTTGGCAGATGTTCTGTGTAGGCAATCTGGTCACCTGTGAATGTAATCCCTTCTGCTTACTGCAGAATTTAAACACAAAAATAATGTGTCCTTCCTTGGGGTGTTATCAAACATGTTCTCTCATACATAAAAGGGCCAGATTGCAGAAATAACAAAGAGTAAAACTCACCATTTATAAATATTATTTTATTTAAATATTATTTCCTTTAAAATGAGCTCTTATGCAGTTGGCCAGAGTCTCAACATTTCATGTAATAATTCAAGTATATGAGGCTCTGATTCCTCCAGTTCCTTTTGTTCCCTGCTGACTTCTAGTGCAGAACAGTCTTTTCTGAAGTAGCCTTTTAAGTGAGTTCAACCAGTACACTGAAGATACTAGCAGTGTTTGCAGATGATGCAGCAGGGGAGGTAATGACTGTCTTCTCTTGAACTCAGTGACAGTTTAAGATTTTAGGTGAAGATCATTCTGCCCTTTCAGAAGAGCACCAAGTTGCACCTTGCTTTGACACTGAACTACACTCAGAAAGCTTTAAATAACACAGCACTTAAGTCTGCTGTGACATGCACACATCTGCAGGACTGTGTGTGATGTCTTAGTGGCATCACAGAAATGTGGTGGGATGGCTCCTACAACTGAACTGTTGCTATGGAAAAATACAAGCTCTTTAGGAAGGACAGGAATGGGAAGTGGGACATGGGAGGAGAGAAGGGGGTGTTGCCCTCTCTGTCAATAACCTGAATGAGTGCATGGTGACCAAGGTCTGTTCAAGGTCAGGATACACTTGGGGTTTTTAGTTGACAAGAAGTCCAGTATGACCCAGCAGTGAGCACTTCTAGCCCAGAAAGCCAACTATATCCTGGGCTGCCCCAAAAGCATGGCCAGCAGGTCAAAGGGGATGATTGTTCCCCTCCGCTCTACTCTTGTTCACCCCACCTGGAGTGCTGTGTTCAGCTCTGGAGCCCCCCAACATGAGACAGGTGTGAACATGTTGGTGTGTTTTCAGAAGAGAGACACAAAGATGATCCAAGGGCTAGAACAGCTCTGCTATGAGGACAGGCTGAGAGAGTTGAGGTTGCTCATCCTGGAGTGAAGAGCCTCTGGGCAAGCCCTACAGCAGCCTTCCAGTACCTAAAGGAGACCTACAAGAAACTTGGAGAAGAACATTCTACAACGGCAGGTAGTGCTAGGATGGGGGTAATAAACTAAAGAAAGTTGATTTAAATTAGCTGCAAGGAAGAAGTTCTTCACTGTGAGGTTGATGAGGCATTGGAACAAGTTTCCCAGGGAAGTTGTGGATGCCCATTCCTAGAAGTGTTCAAGGCCAGGATAGATGTGAACTCCTTGGTCTAGTCAGGAGTTGGAAATAGATGGCTTTGAAAGTCTCTTTTAACTCAAACCTTTCTGTGATTCCAACTGATTTTCTACATATAGAACTATCCACACCAAGTGTTGTGAGCTTCAGACTATCACTCACTAGATCAGCTATATATGCTTACCCAGAAGAGGGGATTTGTCAAGCCTGTCCAAACTCTGTTACTTTTGTTTAACCTACATATTAATTCATCATCTCTCATTGCTGTCAAAGTGTCATGCACAGGAGATCATCACAAAAGAGCGAGAGAAAAAACTACAAAGGCTTTTTAGTAACTCTCTGAAGATATATAAAATGATAATTATTTCCTTTGTTCCATTTCCTACTTAGTTTTTAAGACAGAGAGGCTCAATCATATGACAGATCTGAGGAATAAGATGTTTCAGGATGCAAAGTACACTTATTTTCAAGAATCCACTGCTCAGTCTGGGAACATAAAGATATGTTAGTCAAAAGCTTTTGAGCACCACTAAACTAGTGTGATAAGTCCCAGAGGATTGTCTAGAAGGGATTGATCTACCAACAAAACCCCCCAGTTTTGGAATACTTGGTCATTTTGGTAGAAGTGTCTCACCTTGATCTGTATTGTCACCAAAAAAGGTAAAGTTAAATCTAGCAGTTGTGATAACAGCTGGTCTTGGCATACTCTGCTGTCCACTGCCAAATCACACTAATGATAACAAGTACAGAGGAATTCCCACATATAGCTCCCAGTTTCCAGTTTTGTAATATCATCCCTTTGGGAAAACATGATTGCATTACAGAAACATTTCTCAGAACTCAGTGCATTATCAAATAGAGGAACCAAGTGGGAATGTTAGATACCAAAATTGGCAGTTACTAGAAAAAGGAAAAACCCAGTACCATCTGGAGGTTTCAGAAACATATCCAAGGGTTGTAGGACTAGATATGGCCAGGACAGCTGAGCCTGAACTATTGTACACTAGAAATATGATAGTCCTAAAAGAAGGTTCTGGTAATTTTTTTTTAAGTTGTATCAATTTCATCCAAATGTAGTCCAGACAGACAAGCATGGAAGGCAAAATTCATTTTGTTTTTTTTTTTTGTTTTTGTTTTTTTTTTCCAGATTTTAACTTTTTTTTTTTTCAAGAAACAACAGCTTTTGCCATCTAAAACCACACAAATACACTATAGCAAGTTGTTAATATTTATATTCTGCATGTAATTCTGTTTGCAACTACTGGTGGGGTGATTAAAAGCAAGGAAGATGCTTGGAAGTAGGGATGCAGCTGCTATCTTGCATTTTGGCAGCGTTTTTGGTGGGAAAGAATAAGCACATCTTCCCATAGTGATGTAGCAGAAACAGCAGGAAGAAGCCTAAATATGGAACACACACCTCTCTTAGGCAGAGGCACATCAAGTGTATTTGTAAGATTGACTGCAGCTTCTGAGGAGTTGCAGGAGAGCCCCAAGAAGGGACCATATTTCACATTGTCCCTCACTCTTAGGAAGAGGAACACCTCCAATCCAAGTGTGGCTGCGAAGTGGGGGGGAATAAGCACAGGGATATTACCTGCTGCTGTTTGAGACTTGCAGTGTACAGGGAACTAAACACTCCACAACAATCAATGAAACTGCATGAGAGAGCTGGTTCTGCAGCCAACTCCCCTTCTTAACTAGGAGGATGGTTTTTGCCAATGGCTTGAACCAGAACTGCAATGGGGAGCTGCAGAGCTCACTCCCTAACTAACAATAGTCTTCCCTAGTACTAATTGGATCATTTGTGTTGAATAGAGTAGGGGGCAGGAACTGATGGGGTTTGCACTATGATCCAAACCTTTGCTTGCCTGCTCACTTCTGTTCCCTGCTTTACTCAGCATCTCTGAACTGAGAGCATTTCACCTGTGCCTCAGATAAGGAGGAACCCTGTACTGGTGTAGAATGGGGAATGCAGGTAGACATTAACACTGCACACCTTGGGGGTCTGCATCCATAATTTCAAGAGAAAAAGAATTTAATGTACCATGTATTGAGAGAAGCATATGTAACAGTCTTTGTTACCATGGTATGACAGGCCAGACATAGCCTAAACCAGCCAGGTAGGCTGAAACCCTCTACAATTAATTGGAGTTCTATAGTTGACTTCAAAACTGGATCATACCTCTGTTGAGAAACAATAAAATATATTCACCTGTGATAACAGGGATTTCATGCAAAGCAAAAAGGTATGTTTTACTGGATAGCATATGATTAGATAATGCTAGGTAATCCCTGGAAAAAGAACTACATTACACTTCATCTATACATTTAATAAAAATAAAAATAATAGCTTGTTTTCTTTACCTTTCCCTATTCCTTTGAAAGCATGATTTGAACAAACTTGCCTATCATTTCCAAGTGCCAAAATGTATTAAATTTTGCTAGTAATATTTGAATGAGTAAAATAATTTCACCTTGTTTTAAACAGGAAGAACTTAGATTATTAGAAGGATAAATGTATACAGGTTCAGCACCATTGATTTTTGTAAGAACCAAGACAAAGGCAGCATTACCCAGGCTCCAAAGTCAAGTTGCTGGCAGAGATTGATTTTGTAATCAGCATTTTCAGTTTCAAAATAGCTGAAACTAAATTGAACGTACAGAGATACATTGGAACAAACAAGTCAGAAATGTCATCAAGAGTAGTCATGATCAGCTGAATATTTAACTCATGCAAGACAGGAGTGGTGAGGATACAAAAGAAAGAATTACCACCATACAATCTCTTTCATTTCCATCCAGAATACTGGAAGCCTTTGTACAGCATTAATTACAAAATAAAACATCCCCCATTTATA